>JAYRBW010136879.1:0-15437 GCA_036023295.1 Invenusta paracnida
AATATTTTGATTAAATTAACTTTAAGAACAAATATATATATTCATACAATTTTAACATGCGTAAGTTGTCTATAATAGATAATTTATTGCCTCTATATCTCAAACTATTTTACTACATACCTACACGATTTAATTGCTCCCAGTTTTTAAAACAAATACAATATAAGCTATTAAGTAGGTAAATAGTAGTATTGAACTGCATGCAGAATTTAAAAGAGTGAACACTCTTTGTATAATTACTCTATCCGGTCAAAACTTACCAAAACGTTTATTAACTTTCCTTTAGCAAAAGGTATTTTAGCCAGGAACCAAATCATTTAATCAATATTCGTAATTAATACACGAACCGGTAGCACAAATTAATAAACGTATAATTGTCATTACATATCTGTGGGAACACTTCAGTAAAAATATTCAATTGGCAATTTTTTGTTGTTGAAATTTTGATGTTATATTTTTTTGTTAAATATAATAAATAAATATTATTTAATATAAATAAATTTGTAACTAGGGATTATTTTTATTCCTACTTTGTCAATGATAAAGTATTTAGGTTTTCGAAATTGTTATTTTTTGACTCACTTTTACGTGACAACACTTGTGTTTAAAGTTTATTTTTAGATAACATATTTCATATGAATTAGTCCCCCCTCTAAGTGTTTCCTAACATTTAGATAGAAATCAGACTCATAAATTCTATAATTTGAATTCTAAATACTTTAGAATACTGTTATCATATGAATTTTATTGCTAAAAATGGTCTAATTATAATTAGATAATTAAGAATTATTAATACTGTAAAGTATATAGAATTTGTGAGGTTAATTTCCACTTTAAATATTAGAAAACACTTGAGGAACGAATTGATATAAACAATGTTTTTTTTTTTTTTTTTAATGAAAATTTAATTAATTAAAACATATATATGAATATACTGTTTTAATGTATATAATGTTCAAAAGTAAATGTACTATTCAAACGTAATTGTCTCAATTTGTACACCACTTGATCACGAGCATTAATACTAGTTGGCTTGTACTTTTAATAATAAAAAACGTATTTATAAAGTATATATATGTATATCTATGAAAATATACAAAAATCCGAAATTCCTCCATATTAGGTATTCTTTAATATATGAAACCAGAAATTTCATAATTTTATGTTTCCCCTGCATATTTTAATAGCTTTAGACTTTTAATATGTTATCTGGGATATTACAGTAATCAAACCTTCATTAACATGTAGTGTTGCACTTTTTTACAATCTGACCACAGTTTGGGGTTAAATGGCTTGGACTATTATGTTTCAAATATATATAATTAATAATAATCAGTTATATCAGTTTTCAATAAGTTCTACATTCTGATCATCCCATAATGCCATAAATGTGAAAAGTTAAGAGATAAATAAAATTAGACAAATTTTTAGATTTATAATTATGATTTTTAATTTAAGAATTTAACAAATAAGTAATTTCAATTGTTTGTGTATTAAATTTATTTATATGAGAAATTATTTATGAATTATAACAAAACTATTTTTTAAATTCGTCTATTCACTCCTTAGTGATAGGACTGAAATAATAACTGTAAAATTTACAAAATTGAGATTATTGCTTTGGTATTATCCAGCGTATAGTATTAAACGTTTTAGAAGCATTAACGTCTGGTACTTCTAAATTATTTGTATCTCATTATCTTAGTTCTAAGACATATATAGGTTAGTGTATCTTTTAAACTTAATGACAAATACATTTTATTTCACTATTTATTTACGGCTTATTTTATTGTCTAATATTTCACTTCATATAAAGCAAATAATAATTTTATCGCATAAGTATAGATATTTCCATTGAGATCTAAATATATATACCTATATATTCTATATCTCTTATATTTCTATATTATTTTGGCATTTATTACAGCAATTCCATTCCATTTCATTATAATTTGAATAGACAAAATAATAACTTTTCATAATGGTTTCTCTTGAATTTTCTAACACTATTAAATATCTGATACTGTCCTCTAATCCAATGCTAATACTATTTTCTGCCAAATCATCTGCAACAGAAAAAACCGAAAACATAACTTGCATTCTCAAGGTGATTGACAATTATATTTTAAGTATTTGTTTAGCACAAAACTCAGGTGATGCGCATAAACATTACAATTATAATGACATCGCAAACTTGTCTGTAATATATTTATTTTACCGCCGTGCATTGTTATATGCAATGGAATTTATAAAATATAATACATAATATGTAAAACTGAAAGCAAAATAGAAATTATTTTTTAAATGTTTACCTTAAGGTATATGGTTTCATTTGTTTTATTCTATTAATTGTCAGTTAAACTGTTAAAGTTGAATCGTTAAATAGTGCATTAAAATCAAATAAAAGTTTTAAACTGTTGATATTGGTGTTGGTCTTTTGCTTAGAGTATTTCGGATTTTAATAAAATATTTAGAATTTTCAAAATATTTTTAAGTCATGCGCTTGAGGTTGCAACTGTCGACGTTGTCTCTGTATCACTTTCAACGGATGAATAGAAGTTATAGTACTTGATGAATGCAGTATCCATTGTGTCAAACAAATTCTCCTCAATTGTGTTATCAAAATTAGATAATATTTCCCGAAGTTGATGCAAACAAGAATAGTAAGTTTTTTGGGTTGTTTTATGTGCCAAACAACTGTCAATTTTTGTCAATCTTTTACGATAGTATCCTCGCCTCTTACGTAACCATTGATTTTCTTTTTCAAGTGCTTCAATTTGTAATTGTGCTCTCTCTTCTTTTCCTTCCAAGCTCTCTAGTAGCCATAAAATAAGTCTTATATCGTCTACCTCTTCTATTCCTTCTGAAATTTTTTTTGAACAGTTTTTACTCAGAATTTGTTGGTCTATATTATCTGTACTTGCATCAAGAAATTGTTTAGATTCCGCTTTTAGTGTACGTAAAAAGGAACCGATACTCTTTAACTTCGGACGTAGTTTACTACTGGATTCACGTTCATTATGTTCGTTAACCATACTTTCAATTTCGTTAAATGAAACGATTGTAACAATACAAGTTGAAAATATTCAATATCTATAATTCGGAGTGAATCAATTTAATGATTTAGGCAGTTCTCGATATTCTCGATATTTTCTAAAATTTCATGATGATATTTTTCAAAGAGCTGGAATTATATTATTAAACAGAACAATAATCTCAAAAAGAAAAAGTTAAGATACAAATTAAAAACAAACATTTATTTTAATTCTGTTGATGTGAAATTTATAGACTTCTGATAAACATTATAAACCTATTATATTATTTTAAGATTTTTTCGTTCGTTAAGTTCGTTTTTGAATTTTATTATTATTTATTCGAAGCTTTTAATCTAGTTTTGAATAAATTTATATCTAGTTTATTATTTCTGCATTTAATATCTACAGTACTTTAAATTACTACATAGAAATAATAAACGTAAAAGCATAGACTAATGTATAGGTAGAGTGTGTATTTTTGTTAACTGTGTGTTAAAGTAATTATTTATAAATCATATATTATAAAAAGTAATGCAATGTTTTGATTATGGATAATATGTAATTATGTATATATGTAGTTATTTCAAAAACTTGTTTATTCTATAACATAATTTATAAACTCGAAATGGTTGTGTAATCCTCATTATATTTTATATCTGTAAACAGATATATGTACATTATTATGTGATTATTTTAAGACGATGCGGCAGCCTTGTCAATTGCAAGAACAAGAGGATATATTGAACAACAAGGACATATATTGATTATTAATTGATAGGAGGACTTAGGGTTGTGGAATTTTCCTTTCCACTTAATATAAATACTTGATAATGTTATTTTGGTTGATTATATCATAGAAATATAAGAGATCTCTATGGATTAAACTATTCAATATAATATTTAATTAAATAGTTGGAATACATCTAACAAATGTTTTTATTATATATATTAATATTTATTATTTAATAAATAAAATAAATAAAATAAATAAAATAGATAACATAATAATGACCGCTTCACAAACATGATAATATTAATTGAAAGTGAACCTCCGTGACGCTAAATCCCACTATCAATAGGATCAGAGATACACTGTTAATGTTATATTTTATAAAGCACATTAATTATAGAAATTGACTGAATTTGTTATTTTAAAATATAATATAAAAAAAATAGTTTTAAAATAATGTAAACTTTATGTGCGTTAGTTTAAGAATTAAAAAAAAATCATATTTTTATGAATTTTCAAGTTAAAATATTCATGTTACTTGTTAATCTGTATACAGATTTTTAATAGTACTTAGTCATAGTACCCAATCATTATACCAAATAAATCTTACCGGTGCCATTTTATATCAATTTCTTTAATGGCTGTACTTCATATCATGAATATCATTTTAACTTTTTGCTTTTGAAGAGCTCGTTTCTTGGCTTTCATTTTTACGATGCAGTCGCTTTGGTTTTGATAAGAAAAAGTAGAAGAAACAATTTTTCATCGGAATTGACCCCTTTTCAAAAAATATCTTAAAACCTTTTAAAAGTTCATATTAGGTGCATTTTGTTCCTTAGCGCTTGATGATTACGTTGATACCAAAAATGAGCTTTTGAACGCATTTTAACCTGATTTATTAGCGGTCAAAATAAACCTATGCCCCATAGCATTATAATGACTAGAGCTGTTAGAATCTTTCAAGCTAACTGATGAAGCCCTTGTTTTTAACTACCGCATTGTCTAATATCCATTTTCTCACTAAATTCAAGAATCTCCAAAATTTTAAAATTTTAAAATAAATGCGTAAATTTAATCTTTTGTCTAAGCTTTAAAATTGATTTCACAACATTATTTTCTGTTTCTTTTATACATGCTTTGCTTGTATTTCATTTAAATTTAAATAGTCTCTTGTAAGATTAATCTTGTCTAGTCGATTTTTATTAACGAATGTAAAATCCGTAAAATTAAGAATTTATATACGGACGATAAAATAAAATATGCCGGCGGTAGAGGAAACGAATGAAGATAATGTACGAAGTAGTACAAGGACTGTGCGAACAGCACTGGAAGCTCTTAAAAATGACTATTCTGGATTACAAAATAAAATATCAAATGCTATGGTTAATAATCAAAACCCTGCCATGAAGGATTTAGCTGAACATAAATTAGGAATTATTGACAAGTCTCTTGAAAAAGTAACTTTAGGTATTGAAGAAACAGATATCTTACTTGCATTAGCGGAATATCTGCAGCATTTGGAAGTTGATAAAATGCGAGTTAGAATGCAGGTCAAACGACTGTATCAGGAGAACGAATGGTTGCGTGAAGAATTAGAAAATCTTCAAAGACGTTTATGTAAACTTGACCAAGACCTCACAACAGCTGAAGCAGAAAAACAACACTTTCAATTTTTGTACGAGATGAGAAAGCATGATAGCAACCAAGAACAACCTACTGATAGTTTATCTAAAAGCAAAGAAAAAGAAAGCGAGGAAGATGACGCAGGAGACGATGTACCTCCTCGATTAAGAACTTTACATAACTTAGTTGTCCAATATGCAAACCAGGGAAGATATGAAGTAGCCATTCCTTTATGCAAACAAGCACTCAATGATTTGAGAAAAAGCAATGGAGATAAGCATCCTGATGTTGCAACCATGTTGAGTATGTTAGCTTTGGTTTATCGTGATCAGTCTAATTTTAAGGAGGCCACAACCTTATTAGAAGAAGCGCTTAAAATTCGTGAACAAGCCTATGGTAAAGAACACTCCACAGTGGCTGCTACTCTTAATAACTTGGCGGTATTACTTGTTAAACGAGGTAAATATAAAGAGGCTGAGCCTTTGTGTCGACGTGCTTTAGCCATCAGAGAAAAAGTTCTTGGTAAATCGCATCCTGATGTGGCCAAGCAATTAAATAACTTGGCTTTACTATGTCAAAATCTTCAACGTTATGATGATGTTGAAAATTTATATCTCGAAGCTATTCGAGTATACTCAAGCAAACCAGAGGCTAATGACGCTAATATTATAAAGACTAAAAATAATCTTGTATCGCTCTATGTGAAACAACAAAAATTCGCCGATGCTGAAAGAGTCCTTAAAGAAGTTATCGATGAATCGCACGAACGTAATTTTTCAAAACCAAGTGATATAAATCCCTCTGTATGGATGATTGTGGAAAATAAAGCAAAGGCAGATCCAAAGCGAATAAGAGAAACTGTTGATCATTTGATGAGTAAATTTGGCAGGCTTACAGATCCTGTCATGATTGTAACAATTAAGAATCTTGCTTCTCTTTATAAAAAGCGTAACAAGGCGGACGCAGCCGCATTCTTAGATGAATGGATTGAAACTTCTATGAAACAAGCTGCTGCACCACCTCCACCGAAGAGGCCAGAACCAGCGCCAAAACCAATAGAAACTAGCGACAGCAAAGATAATAAGAAGGAAAAGAAAGAAAAGAAAGCGAAAGAGAAGGCAGATAAAGCAGCCGCAAAAGCTGAAAAGAATGATAAAGATGATAAGAAAGCAAAGGCACCACCACCAGTTAAGGTATCAAATGAGCCCAAAGAGTCTGCTTCGGCACAATCGTCCCAAGCTGATGCTGGGAAGAATTCCTCCGTCAGTAGTTCAAAGAGTGATCCTAAAAAGAAAGGAAAATTCTTTTCAGGTATGTTTGGCAAGAAAGGTAAGAAGTAGTTCAATAAGCGAAAAGGAAGCGCATCGACTGAAGGAGGACAACTTTTGTTTAAAAAAATCCAATTTGTAAATGCCATCATTTTTCTTTAATATACTCACTTGATTTATAACATTTTTTGATGTTTTCATTTTTATATGGATAAATGCGCTTTCAAACGCCTACATTATTAAAAAATAAAAATACATTTCATTATAACAGAAACTTACTTTTAATCTTGTTTTTCATAACATCTAACATTGTTATTAAAAAATTTAAACATATTCAACTACCTACTTATTCATTTTTTTGCCTAAAAAAGAGATATATAAGAAAATTTTATATTATAACTATATTCAGCAGTGTAGGTACATATATTTGATTTAATCAAAATATATATTTTTTATTTCTGCATTTACCTTATGTTGAAATAATGTTGTTCACGTACATTTGCAATAAAATTTCATCTCTTAATACTATCAATTAATATTTAGTCCTTCTGCCAAGGGGTATTTTGATACCAGTTTGAGCAACCAAGGTTGTTATACATCATTTTAAAGGTCTTATACTAAGGATTTCATAATTGCATGATAACCTTCTGTACAAAGTAGCTTTCATGAGATACGGCCATTTTACTAATTTCCTATATTAAAGAATAGGAAACATTTCTATGTTTTTGACCCAATTTTTGTGAAAACGGACACTTTAGATAAAATAAAACCTTTAAAAATATGTTTGAATAAATTTATGCACAAAATCTTGTTCCTCTAAGTGTTTTCTACACAATTCAAGTGAAATTAGATGAATAGGTCATACTATTTATTTTCTAGAAATATTTGAATATTAGTTCTCAAGTTAAAATATACCTAAAATAGGCTTTAGTACTAATATTCAAATGTTTATAGAAATTAAATAGTATGACTTAGCCATCTAATTTTACTTGTACTATTTAGAAAACACTTAGAGGAACAACATTATATGCATAAATGTATTCTAACATATTAATATTAGATGTATTTTCTCTAAAATATCCGTTTTTACGAAAAATGGATAAAAAACATAGAAATGTCTCCTATTCTTTAATATAGGAAATTAGTAAAATGGCTGTATCTCATGAAAGCTACTCTGTTCAAAAGGTTATCATACATGAGAATGATCCTTGGATCATGTGCTTTCAAAAAATGTTTAATAACCTTGGTTACTAAAACTGGTACCAAAAAGTCCAAATATGCTGTTTGGAAGGACTATAATATATTTTATTGTTTAATTACAAATAAATGTGCCTTTATATTATATATACATTATACTTTTAGTAATAAATAAAGGCAAATATATAGTACTATGTAGATGTAAAAGGGTCATCTTTATTTTCATTTATATTAAAAGCAAATAGTTAACATGAATAGATGGTTTAAAAATACACTTAATAATTAAATAACATTACATCGACGTAAATTTATAAGCATCTAGAATAAAAACCAAAAAATAAATGTGTAAGAGGTATAAGGTAACGAGAAAACTAATACATAATTATATTATAAGCGAAAAATTAAAACTGCAAATTAACGACGAAAAATTTCGAATTACACTCTTTTACGACATTTCCTTTGAAACTTGCTCTCAATTTTGCCAATTGATCAAAAACAAAAACGATCGAGCAAGAATGTTCTTAATTATTTAATCGGATATTATCAAGACTTCGTGGCTGACTCTAATACAATTCTCGTTTAAAACATCCCAGCCCCTTTTGATCCACGGGGTATAAAATAGTTTGAAAAATAAATGGACCTAGAAGATTTACAACATTGGAAAAGTAATAATAACAATTAGTTATTAACAAAACATCTTAAATTTGCAGGAATTTGTGAGTGTAACACATTAATTTTAAAATATCTTGATGCTTTTGAATAATTAAAATAATAGTATTATTATGGTAATTAAATTAAAATATTGAAAAGATATGGTTCTAGATGGACAGACCTGTTGCGGATCTCGTAAGTTTTGTCTTTCTGGACAAAACAGGCAGAGAACGTGCATAAGAGCTATCGAAGGGACATCGTTGGTGATCATTTCAACGAAGGATCTGGAAACAGGCACAACATAGATATTCATATTTTCTTATTAACAAATACATGCTAATAGGGGGAAAAAATCTAAAGAACTAACATCGATTTGAAAGAAAAATCAAGTAAATCTAACTATGTATAATTTTTAAGAAGTTAAGATGTACAATATAAGAACAATCATTTCAATATTCCAATTTTATAGTTAGTACTTATTCATTTAGGCATTTAAAAAGAGTGTAAAATAGTTAATTTACTATTATTATATTTCAATTATGCACAAAATTATTTATTTGATTAAAAAACAATATTAAAATATAGAAGCAAGTAAAAAGTTGAATACTACTTGTAATTAGTGAAAGAACCAATCAAATTCTTTTAAAGTGATCTACTAAATAATGACTGGTAAAGAATTTTTCGAAATATTAAGTACACAAACATAAATTGGAATCCTAAATTATCATTTACTATATTGCACATACTAAGTACTATACTTATGATAAAATATATTTTTATATTTATTGGGATGCATTTTAGCATAATAACCTTTCAATGATATTTCAGTTAAAGTATCACATTAAGTAGAGTGATATACACGCAAAAGCAATATGCATAAATTATGACAATTTAATAATAATTAGTATGTAGCTATCTCTCTAAATAGTTTAATCCTTAAGACGTCAAGAATCGAAGAGAATGCCAATTGCACATAATAAAAATTAACTGTAATATGCAGTAACTAATAAATATTTTAAATATGAATTTTATGCTATGAATTAACAAATAGTACAAGATAGAAAGAAAGAGTAGTAAATTATGAAAGTATTTAAAAAATAAGACAAGCAATAAATGAGGAAAATGTAAGAAACTACAAGAGGATACTATAAAAAGTTAAAAAGAACAAGGGCGAAAGAAGGTAAGACAGAAGGAAAACAGGAAAAGAGAAATATTAGAGGAAAAAATAATTAAGGATTAAAATAGAAATTACGGATGGAAGAAAGAAAGTAACCGGAAGAATGAACGATGAGAAAAGAAAGCAAAAATGTTTGAACATACCGGCAGTAACGCGCGTGTTCTTCATAGAAAGCATTGAATCCGGTGGCAAACATGAGAATCCGAGTGGGTATTTCGCCCTTGGGTGTGATCCAGCAGTCCTTCTGCACATCGTAGTGACTTGCAGAGAGCAGGAAGATAGTAGACAGCACCACACCTTTGAGCAGACTAATTTGACAGTCCTATAGTAAGCAGTAGGGTGGTGATTGAAAAAAGGCATGTGTGATAGTTTGAATTAGGGTAATTTTGGCTAATTTAACTAAACTTACACTATGGAAGCTGCATATATTACGATCATTTATTTACAAAATTAATGCCATATAATGCTGTTAAATACCACACAAGGTAATATTTCATAATATATTATATGTATACATCTTAAACAAATGTATAGAAACCTTTCATTAAAATTCGATTAATCGAAATATATGTCCCCACCGTCATATAGCGTAGAACATTATGTTTAACATACACAAGGCACCTGGTACACTGAATGAGTTTATATTTGATTTTGAAAATTGAAGACTTTAAAACCTTCCAGGGTTTTTATAAGGTTTTGAAAACGTTTCATAGTTTTTACAGGTGTTTAAAGTAATTAAATACAAAGTTTTCAAAAACCATAAACAAAAATGATTAAACTGAATTTATTATATTCTTATTTTAAATTCCTTAAGATATTAAACTGCCGCTTTGACTTGTTAATAAATATAAAAAGTAAACTTAATACATATGATGGCTGTTAAAATGACGTCACAATATTATCTTTTATTAACCTATATTTCGAAACAAATTCGAAGTTTAAGTAGTTCACAATTTGTCGACTGCTTGCATTTAAATAGATTTCACGTTATCAGTGTGCGTGCGTGTCTCATCAGCAGCGCATTATTTTTGCACAGATGAGGTTTAAAACAAGTCACGCTATAGGCTCAAAGGTCGGGAGACAGAGGACACATGCAACCAGCTCGACAAGAATTTGTTATACCTAGTTATAAAATGACCCCGGTTACATATTAATTTAAATGAAACGTTCAATTTAACAGTTTGTTAAATAACCGAATTTGTGTGCAAATGAAAAATGCAAAAAATCAACCGAAGCTTTTCATTAAATATTTTAAATTAGCGATATAATAATATATCAGTTAACTTTACGATATAAAGGTGTCAACTACCGAACAGTCGTAATATAAGCACGGTGATCCGTTCTTTAGCAAATCATTCAAAAGGGCTTTAATATTTTCTCCAGTCAATATCCAACAAAATAACATTACAACAATATAATAAATATATTGTATGACAAAATAATACTCAATAAGCTAAAAAATACACATGACTACATAATATAAACATTAGTGTATTACATCTTCGTAACTGACAATATAACAAACAATGATTATAGGTTTCCAACTATGTTTTTGTGTATTATTTAAAATATTTCTGCACACCTATAATATACCAAAGTGTGGTAATTTTCTTTCTTTCAATAAATACAAAGCGCAATTTAAAGTCTAGTAATTACTTCATGAGAATATCTAAATAAAACTAGCTTATTCACTACATATATAGTGTATTATTGTATGTAACTTAACCGGGACATTTATTGAGATTTGTATATTGTATATTTTTAAGAGCAGATGAAATAAAATGTATGTCAATAAAAATTGAGTTAATAATATATTTTATGTTCGGTTAATTAATTATGTGTAATTCTATATTTAAACAAATAGATTAACAATAGCGAAAAAGCAGACTGGTAAATTAACACAGAAGCATGATATTTGTTTTACTTTGGCTATCTGAAAAATGATGTAACAATTTAAAAAAGTAAGATTGTGGTCAAAAATAAAGATCTTTTTCAGATTTTTAATTACCAGATAAAAAGGATTTGTAAAAATCTATACCTACAGATATATAAAATAAAAAAACTAATAATATTATGTAATTGAGTTAGCATATACTTTATAAACATAGACTGGCTGTTTATCTGAACAAATACTTTAAAGAAGTAAGTTTGTTGTCAAAAATATAGATCATTCATATATTTTTCAATAATAATATGCAAATGTGTTGGCATATACTTAATTTTTTGAAATAATATATGTTGATCACAAATAAAAATGCACAAAATGCTCAATGGAAATATTTTAGATTGCCATTCTATGTATATATATATATTAATTAATTTCTAGATGCACAGACCTTTACAATATAACAAAAATTCAAATTAACAAAAGGTATTTAAATCAAAGCTGTAATATTATCTTTAATCTTGTCGACGATAGAGATATATTTGTATTTCACTTCTATAAGCGTAAGAATTAATGCGTAAAATAACTTATTCGATCAATTGTCAAGAAGAATAACGATTTTATTATCTGATGCTTCGGAACTTAATGCTTATTACTTATACATATTATTTTTGGTCAATGTTCAAGTGTTCAAAATGATTAATTATTTAAAAAAATCTGTCTGAAGTTATGTTCTTCTATCGATAATTATCAATAAAGAAATATTAGGTCGAACAGGAATGTAATTATTTTAGAAATTTAACACTTAAATACATTAATTCTACGCATAACTATACAAGTTTCAAAAATATATGTTTATGAAATCTGGGAGTAATTTAATATATATAGATTTAATTTTAATATATTTCAATATGTTATACTATACATTAAAGTATCCACAATAATAACCTAAACTATTTAGACCAGAATCTAGTCAGATGGGATTCGAGGGAGTTATCAACTTAATTAATTATATTATGTAATTGTAGTTATATCCTTTAATGTTCTTAATTTCTCACTCATTTATTTATATTGTTAGCTGATAATCTTTTATCAACAGCAGTGCCCTATAACATCGGATTTATGTCAAGACGTGAACTGTTTCTCTAGTAGCTCATATGCTATATAAAGTTGCTTATATATCATGCTTACAAAAGCAATTTTTAATTGCAAACTAATAGGTTCTATTTATTAATTAAAACTAATAGGGCCAAGCAAACCAATAAAATTAAACCAAACTTAATCTACTCAGATATATAAATAAAGTTAAAACAAAATCAGAATGTATATATACATATCATATTGCTAATTTATAAAGCAGTATTATATTACTAAAAATAGAAATAATATTTCACCGAATGCAGAATGTAAAGTGAGTCAGATCCTACCTGTGGCAGAATGGAAAAGTCGGAGAGTTTCTTGGCAAAGTTAATGAGTTTGCGGACAATGAACCCCGAGGTGTTGACTAGATTGTTGAGTGTGTAAACCCCATTGGGCGTGTTGTCTACCTCACTTGTGAGGAAGTTGATCTCGTAGGCTTGACGCAGATCATTGATTGTAGCCCACTGGTCGTGCGAGAGAAGGCGACAACGATTTAGCTTCGAGAGGTCTTCATTAAGAGATACCTAAAATGGAACACAATACCATAGACAGAAGATATAAAGAATAGCGCATAGAGTTAAAAAATACTAATTCAATATAAAAAAACAGAAACTAGTAATGCAAATAGTTTTATACTTTTTGTAAATACATTTTTTAAATAAGGAATTTAGGTGTGGCTGACTGGAATTCTGAATTCAAAAAGTGTCTATAATATTATTAATTTCAGTCAATCAAACTCTTGATTTTTTATGCTACTGAACATCTAAAACTAACTAATATATCCTTTTCAACGTGTAGAATAAAATCAAAAAGATATGGTCTTTCGAGATATATTTTTTGAAATTCGTCTCTTCTAGAAATATACAATTTGTTTGCATACCCGGGTCTAAAGGGTTAAATCGACAACAAGCAGGGTTAAACTTCGTTGCAGTATAATATTACAATATTTTGCCTTCTATACATTGTAACAACCTATAAAAGAAATGAAATATCCGTTAAATGTGTTAACTCTTTAATTAATAATATTGGACTTGAGCTTAACTACTTAAATCATTTATTATACTAAAAGTATTTTGTCTAGGATGTTTATAATTGTATAACTTCCTTATTTAATGTGGTTTCTATTAATTTTATGCATTCATCAAGTTAACTTTTGATATTTTTATTAATCAAGACATAAACGTAATATAATGGCAGGAATATACTAATCATTTTTTTAATAATAAAAAACGTAGTTAGCTCAAATCCAAAATTATTAACTAAAGAGCTAACACAATTAACAGATATTTCAATTTTTATGGGATGAGCTAACATACATTTTGCCATTTTTGGCTTATATTAATATCACAATTCTATTGCTGAATACATTATTTTTATTTCGTTTTTTACAGCGATTTTAACGATATAAATGTTGATCTAGCAAGAACACATAGGTAGCTGTCTATTTTCAGCTAAAAATTTGCTATTTAAAACGTGTTAGATAGGAGGAAAAATTGGTAGCTATGCAAAATCTAGCCCCCCAGCAGCGGTTGCTAGGTAAAAAATTTTTTTATCTCCGGAATATATGTTTAAAACTTCAATTCAATTGACAAGCTGATTAATTTTCGGCGACGCTACACGATAAAAGTTAAATAATTTCAAAATATAAATCAGTTTTTAAATGGTAGCTGTTTAAAAAATGGCCGTTCTTGTAGTATTCTAATATACCTTAATGTACGTAGTTTGCTCATATGAGGTAACAACCTACTACTGTAGGTTTAGATATTCTGCATATCTGAGCACGTATATTGTAAATTATATTAGTCTAAAATCTAATTACAACCCAACGCTACCAAAACTTCCCCCATGAAATAAGTGCGCACAAACTAAAAGCTGCTTATATAATAAAATAATTATAAGCCAAAATACAACATAATATTCATTTAGTAGCGTCTAAGCTTTCGGAGATCTACACCCTATTCGAAGGACTAAATTAATGATATACAAGCAGTGAGTGACTTGTCAAAAACATGTGTATGTATGGTATACTTATAGAATTATCAGTGTAATAAGCATTGTTCAAGTGGATAATAAATAGTAGGTAAAACTAACCGAAATACAGACCAATTGTGAAATCTACAGATAAGGTTAATAATATGGAAAATGTGTTATAACACAATTTTGCAAGTATTTAAATACGGTAAAACGATAATGAAATTACTAAAAATATTACAGGTTTACAAAAAAAATATAAAATGATTATGACTATATTATATAAAATAACTGAAAAAATACAAGTAAATACTAAAAGCATACAGGGACAACAAAGCGCGGTTTAGAAGATTGGGTACTTCAATTTATTTCATATTTGTCGGTTGTTGATGACAGGGTTGAGGCGCTTGATCCTAGAGCGTTCATAAATCACAGTTTCATTAAGTCCTTTTCTTTTTTGAGAATCTTGACCTCATCAGATTTGTATGTTTGATAGTGTTGGTGTAGGTAGGTAGGTAGCAATCGGTGAGGCCTCACGCCAGAGATTGGCGCGCGTAGGCTATCACCTCCTCAGGGTTGGAGTAGAGAATTGAGAGGGGAGGAGTGGGACCTCCGAAAAGCTTGGATCTCAGTGTGTTGAGGGCTGGGCAGTCTTGAATCCAGTGTTGGATGGTCTGGGGAGCCATTTCGCATTTAGGGCATGTTGGGTCTTCTCCTTTGATAATGGCTCTGTAGGCTGCCAGTCCTATGTGGTGCCCTG
>JAYRBW010136890.1:0-15437 GCA_036023295.1 Invenusta paracnida
TTGTTTGTTTGTTTGTTTGTTTGTTTGTTTGTTTGTTTGTTTGTTTGTTTGTTTGTTTGTTTGTTTGTTTGTTTGTCACGGTACGTAATATCTATTTATTTAAAGAATAATATTGAAAATATTTTGAAAATCGAAAGGTATTTCTTCTTAATTTCAAAATTGTTTTAAATTTTACTCTTAAAATTCATTTTTGATTATTGATTTTACTAATTGAATTAAATATCAATTATTTTGGATTAAACTATTTATTTTTAAATTTATAATATGTTCCTTGCATTGCTTTGTATAACTTCAGGTTTACAAAATACCTGTATTTGTACGTTATCTTTTCATGAACTGGCGTTTTAAAATGTTGTTTTTGTCACTATATCATGCGTTATATATCTTAGTTATGTCATGTTATAAGTGGCGTACGTTTGATTTGTTAATACGATCATATACATAACAGCTCATGAATGATATCTAACAGTTCAAGTTTTAAGGAAAGCTACGTATCCAGGTGGGTTGGACTCCTCCCCGTTAAACCAACAGGTAGCAAGTTCGAACCCTAGTCGTACTCCTGACTTGAACAGGTTGCTCATGCTGCTTCATTGGGCTGCATTAGTTTAAACAAAGGGGACTCATTTTTAAAATTCACATACGAGTACACCACAGGAATTATAATTCACTTGTATTTTAAATATTTGCGAGCTATTGCAACTTTCTTTCTCGAGTTGTTTGTCATTTATATTAAACACATCATTATTATTGTTATTATGGCCCATATAAAAAATCAGCAAATAAAGACAGTTTAATTGTTTAATATATTGTATATCTACTCGGAAATAAGCATTCATTTACTGCTTTAATATAATTCGTGGATCTGTTCATTGTACCTACATTCGACGTATCACAGGTTCTAATTGAGCACTCTGATTTTATCCAAACTTCGTTTAGTATCCGTGTATATATAAATATTTGGACGAATATATATGTCTACATAATATGTATAGTGAATGAATTTTTGTTCTTGTTTTCTTAATGCAAAATCTATATTATCACTTTCATGGATTACTTATATAAATAGATGCATTTAGATTATTCTTTAATTATATTATGACATTTGCAGTACTATATATAGTTTTACTTTTATCACATGTCACTATTTGTAATGTTATGATTTGTGACAAAAACATTATAATTTTAAGTTGTAGATTTAGAAATAATTTCTCAGATTATGTTTTGTGATCCTTCTTTTTTGTTCAACTATATCTTTTCATTTATATTTACCGTGTAATTAATTGTACTACATATTGTACAGAATTCTTAAAAGTTTTTTTATATTATAATATATTTTACACTTTATCTAAATGTGCGGCAATTTCTTTTTAATATCATTGATAAAATAGGTAATTGTATTTAAATTAAAGATGTCATTTTTGTAAATTGAATTATTATTTGGAATATTACTTTTATTTTTTAATTGAATTATTCATTGGTTGATCTTTTTTTCAATTTACAGATACATTGATTTGTTCATTATATGTAATATTTATTAACACAATATATGCAATCCATGCTCTTTGAATATATTTGTATGCTAGTAGTAGGGAAGGAGGAGCGCGAAACCAGTCACGTGACTGGTTTTGCGCTCCTCCTTCCCTACTACTTATGCTCATATGCATGTGTTATACACACCCTATTTAGTCTACTGTTATCGAAAACACTTAACAATTGTATCTCTGCCTACATGTTGACGTGTATAACACTTCCTGCCTTTCCACAACAAATCAGCCGACATCAAGTCGCCGCAGAGACTCCAAGGGGAGCGCACGAAGCGGCGGAGATCGCGACAAGGCAAAAGGGGGAAGAGGTGCGGACAAGACCCTTTCAAAGACTCCTAAAAAGGTACTGCTGCTTAGGTCCCCTAAAGTTCCCTAAAAGGTACTGCTGCTTAGGTCCCTAAAAGTTCCCTAAAAGGTACTGCTGCTTAGGTCCCTAAAAGTTCCCTAAAAGGTACTGCTGCTTAGGTCCCTAAAAGATACTGCTGCTTAGGTCCCTAAAAGTTACCAGGTACTGCTGCTTAGGTCCCTAAAAGTTCCCTAAAATATACCCAAACGTCTGCTAAGTCTTTTCATTTTCTTCGTTTTATAAACAATCTTTCTCCAACTAATTGATACTAAATTTTTATTTACATAGTTCAAATTTTGAGTATATTTTACATTATATTACCATTTAAAATAGTTGTTCATGATTTTGCTTAAATACATTACAAACATTATCTTAATTGTAATAACCTTTAATAATATAACCCACTAATTCATTTTGCCTCGAAATCTTCAGGATGCTAAGGACAAAGACGACAAAAGCAAGTCAAAGAAGGACGAGAAACCTGCTCAAAAGAAAGGTGAGTGATTTATAGCGGCAAATGAAGTATAAAGCAAGGTCATTAATTCGAACTGTTTTGCATTTACATAGCGTGCAAACTAGTGCCGAGTTTTCTGCTAGTTGAGACATCCTTCTGTATATTTGTAAATAAGTATAATTTCATTTTTTAACGTAGATTCATTCATTTTCTTATGAAAAACTGTATACATTACCTAAATTAAAAGGAAACCTTGAATGAGATGATAATTCGCATCAGACTTATTATCTTGTACGTACATTTGAGACTTTTAAAGTAATTCTGCAGATATGTGTCAGTCAGTTTCTTCATAATTTCTTAACTCATTTACACAATTGTTTAATTACCATCTGTTACATTATGCTCTTGTTTTTAGACTGGAAATCTGTAAAAGGTGATGACGCTTAGCTCTCTTTTCTATTTGCAGTGTGATTTGTACATACATACATACATATATATATACACTTCCATGAACTCTGCAACAAATTAGCATACCTAAGTGTGGTTTCTCGTACATACCCAGGAATAAAAAGGGTAGATATTCATTTGCAATCTGCAATACTGCACCGAATTGTTTATCGATCTGATATAGAGCATTTAAATCCGTTGTTGTTATCACCACATCAGTGTTTTTTTAAACAATTGTAGTTAACAATTAGCGTGTTCCATAATTTTGTGGTATTTATTACATATCAGGGTGACTCTTTGAGCCTTTTCAATTAAAAGGATTTTTCGTTCTCTTATTAGACTACCATTTTAATTCTTACTTTGAATTTTATTTCTAAAAATAAGTTGTTCTATATTACACAGTGCTTTTATAAAATGTATACCATTTACTAAAGTAAACTTAGCCTTATATTGATTGATCTACCCTTTTGTATGTTGCAGTAAATTAACTTCTCAAATTGATTCCTGTCATACATTATTTTATGACAACTAGTTACTACTTACTAGAGAGAATGTGACCGCTCCCGTTATGATATATATATATAAGGAAAACTTGTCAAGGTTTCATTGTGTCTAACCACCGCTGCCGGGAACATATAATTGTGTGTTCAGCAATCCAGCTGTATATATAAGAAGGCAGATGTATATATTATGCAGACAACTACAATTGAAAGAAGAACGTAGCATAGTGGGTAACGTGCTGGCCATCGAACCCGTAGGTCGGTGGTTCGAGACTTGGACTTGGAATGGACTCCTGGTTAGCGCTGTCGTTTTGAATCAATCATTGGATTACAATGACTGTAATAATAATGATTATGTATATATGTTCCCGGTAGAAGTGGTTGTTAAATATCATAACATCTTAATTAGTTAATATGTGTACATTTGTATTTATATATGCCTATATCATCGATTTTACTCCCTTATATTTATAGTGACGAGTTTAGTTATTAGGAGCAATCCATTGCATAGCAATTACCTTCTTTCCACTTTTATAAGCCATGTTTGTATAACAGATTCCTTTTTCAACAAGTAATGTTCAGGATTTCTCTGTATTTTGTTTGTGTGTGATTTGCATTAGGATATAATTAATATAAGTAAGTAGATTTTAATGTTGTCCCTTTTTGTCTGATTATGAATGATAGAAAACTTCCTAATGGTTCCAGGTAATTGTAGCTCTTAGAAAGTAGAATATATATATATTTACTGCTGCTTAGTTTATACCAAACAAGGCTTCGCTAAACTTTTATGTTAATGTTTAAATGAGTATGTATTAATGCGTGTATTTAATCATTCGTTATTTTATTCCACAGACTTCTATATAAGTATTTATATATTTATAAGTAGAAGTCTGTGTTTTATTCATACTGAATGCATTTATTTAGTCTTGTTAGATATTTTTTAAACTCTATATTGTGTTTTGTATGTTTTTGTAATACAAAACATATTTTTGCGATTACAGTGATATCATTAATTATTGATATATCTTAATATTTATTTTAGTTGTTGAAAATTTTGCTTAATTATAATATACTATATATATATATATATGTTATTATCGTACCATTTCTAAAATATATACGATAGAATATTGAAATATTTATTGCAAGTATTATTTAATATAAATAAATATTTGATATTGTGCTTTTACTTATATACATAGATTACGTTTAGGGATGATAATTACGCTGCTTAATATATATTAGGTAGCATAGTTGTATTTCCGTAATCATCATTATTACCTATACCTTATTATCAATACCGTTGAAATACTTTGTTCCAGTCAGGTCAGGGGCGTAGCTTCCATTAGGCATTGTAGGCACGTGTAATTTAAAATAATTTTAAAATTATTAGGATTATAATTTCTAAGAACCGAATAAAAACTATATAGAGGCAAAGGGGTCGAGGGTGCCCTCTGATCATATATTGATGCCTTTTTAATATATCTAATTATAATTTGTGCCCTTCTGCTTTGGAGTAACCAGATATTGTGCCTTTATTGAAAATAAAATGCTCTTTTAAGAATACTGCCCCTTTTTTTCAATGTAAAAGCTCCTCATTTAGCAGGACAAAATATTAACAAATACTAATTTTAGATGCCTTTAAATGCAATTTAAATTTTAAAAAGTACATTTTTGGGCGCTAAGTGCCGATTTAGAGGTTCAGCTGCACGCATCGCCCTGGCGGTTGGGAAGTTGCCTATACACTACAGTTTTAAGTTGAGCTACGCCCCTGTATAAGTCATAGGTTATGCACTATAAAACCCTTTTGAGTATATATAATAATCATAAACTCCACTGTACTATATAATAACAGGTTCACAGTCGGATTTGTTGGGTAAGTTAGCTGCCTATATTTACAAAGTACGAAAGTTATGAAACATAGGTAGACCGTTTGAGATGGTTCATCAATACTTTATTTTAACTCCACTTTCAGTTGTGTTTTTTAATGTTTTTGTGAGAATTATTATTTTATAAACACGCGTGATATTATTTATAACTTTTTAGGTGACTTGTTTGACTAATATTATTATTTTTGTACACAATTTGTATGACCCTGTGGATATAAAAACTGGAATAGAGAAGTTATACTTCCATATATATTAGTAAATAATTAGTATATACTTATTGACAAATCAATTAAATCTATATCGGTGCAAATTGTTTCCTCTTTAAAAATATACATATATATGTAGTTTAATTTATCGATAATATTTGTTTCAAAGATTCATATTATTTGAACCTTTTAAATAGTAATAAGTTCATTTTGCAATAATTCACAAAGTTAGATTTACTATAATTCAAACCAAATTTTTTTAATAAATTTTGTTTATAATTTTTACGGATTGTTGTCTCAAATTTTTGTTGGACTTTTTCGATATTTCGTAGTCCCTTTATTTATGTAAATATATGATCGATTTTACAGTATAAAATATATCCTACATTCCACGTAATACCGAAACACATACTGAAATTTGCGGAGTAACATTTGGGTCCAGTTTGATCAGAGCGCACACACCTACCTCTACCTACTACTACATATCTATCTTTTCAGTACGATTTACATAATTTAGTTCACAAATGATATATATATTTGAACAGTTTTCAATGGTTTTCTTACTAAAATTAACCCACGGTATGTTATATAATTTTACAATGCAAAGTAATGGTTATTTTGAAAATGAAATGATTATCCTCAAAGCAATTCATATTACCTATTATACTACACTGAACTTTAGAGTTCTCTCTACACACTTGTTTCACAAGTAAAAGCTTTTATTTTAGTTTTGACTTATATAATGAAAACATCTAATTGCAAGGCAGAACAGCTGCATGAATCTTAGCAAGTATATTTATAGTAAATGTAAGTGATATCCTACAATATTTTGCTTCACGATAAGTTTCGGTCGTTATAGCACCACATAATATACTGGAAAATGTATTTATTATTGGGACTATTCGCATGCAAATGCACTACTCATATTATATAGTTTATAATGTCATTTGATCTGGTGCGTAAATGTAGAATTACACCTACATATATTATATTTTCTAATCATTACATTTATTACTATTAATTTTTTGTTATCAAAGTTGTCAAGCAAAATTCCTCCTATAGTATAAATCATGGAAGAATTTTATTTTGACTCAAATTTGTGCTTCATACAATTTTAATAAAAATGATTTCACTTGTATTATCTAAAAAATATATATATTAATTTTGTTTTTATTAGTTTATTCTTTTTGTATATAAAATATATGTACCTATGTAATTTAAATTAACATTTCACAGACATATTATCGTTAAATTAAATATTCAGCGAATTTACGAAATTTATTGAGTTATACCGGACTATTTCATGCATTTTCAGAATAAATGTTTTATGAAATCTAGAATGTCATATTAGAATTATTGATTTGTATAAAGTAGCCAAATAATTTTGTCTTTAATAAATCTTTTTTTTCAAAACCGATAAAATGTGGCAATAAATACGTTTTACTCATTTTTTAAAAGACCATGAAAATATTTCATGTATATACATGTATAAAATATACAAAATATGCCGTCAATAATTATGATAAGCAAAGTTATTTAGAAATAGTAAGTCTACATAAATATTGCTAGGAATTTATACTTGCACTGCGCATGTGATATGATTTAAACGCATTCTAAGTTCGTCTCAGTTTGACAGATAGGTATTCTTTCTCCTGATATTCCCCCCCCCCCCCCGCGCCAACAATTCTATTGAACAGCGGCAGCATCGGACATGGCCAAGACCTCCTCTACCAAGGGTGCCGGCGGGGTGGCTTCTGGAAGCAAGACCGGAGCCAAATCAGGACGCTCCTCCAAGAATATTGCGCCAAGCGATCTCGCTGAGGTGTGATTAGAACTTATATTTTATATAGCGACGCCACTTTCCTGCAGTTCTCTAGTTTGAGGCTACGTAACCGCAGAGGAAGGCTCATTTGAACAGAATAATTGATCAAGTAACACTTCTAGTAAATGTATAACTTAACAAATTTGGAAAAATACGAAATAAATATATAATATACGGCTAGAAAGTAGATAGAATAGCAAATAAATATTACGTAATTTAGAGAGAAAGATGCAAAGATATTATACGATTAATAGAAATATCTGGGGAATCAGTATTAGCATCATAATAATAACAACAAATTACATGATTAATAATAATATAGTACACAGAAATTGGAAATCTGAGCTGAATCATTTAACTTGAAAAGTGTTAAGTAGCCATAAGGAAAAGCGCCACACACAGATATCGAGTGAATCACCTACTTATTTTATACTTTCCAAAAACAGAATTAAAACACCTAAACCATATTATATAGTTTTTTCAAATACATTTTAATACATCTATCTGACCTTTTTTATAGATATGTATATAGTCAAAATTATGGTAGAAACCTAAATTTCAATGCATGTGGAAACTATATAATATGGATTATGTGTCTGAAATGTGTTTTTAAATGTTTAAAATACATAAATAATTCAAATGATGTTACAACATGTCAATTAAAAACAAATAAACAATTTTATCAAAAATATGAATTTTCACGAAAATCAGATCAATTTTACAGAAATCGATGTATTCTTTAATATGCGGGAAAATAGTAAAATGTTAATATCTCATTTTGTGACCGATTACGGACCAACACAAGAAAGGACATATTTTTCACTCACTCACAGGTTTGTAGCAATTCATTGAGCATAACTAACATTTTGTGCTCAAAGTTTAAGAAGTAGCTCCTGTACAATTATATTCAGTACGGAAGTATGTTGGATGGATATATTTGAAGTATAATACAGGATAACTTCTTATATAGTTACTTCTGTTAAATGTGTGTTAAGTATTGTTAGCAAAAAATGTTTTTTGGTTAAATTGCCTTATATACCTGATTTTCTAAATCTTTTATACGCTCGCCAAACTTCATTTCAAATATGTTTTAGTGAAGTGTCACATTTTTCTGAAGATTTGGCAAAAATACCTGTATACATTTGAATATTATTGACAAAGCTATAAGTATATAGAGAGCAGATCAAAATGCAGGGTTCATCGCAGGCGGAATGTGTCCATCACAATGTCAAGTCCCCCAAAACTGTTAATGCTGTTCAACTGTTTAGACGCGCTTTCTGTGTCGGTTGGCAATCAGAAGCCAATCACAGTGTTAACACAGAACAAATCTCGTTTGTTGTTAACGATAAGAGAAGAAATGCAACCAATCAGCTCTTAATTGATAATTTCTTAGTTTTCGAAGTACATATACAAATAATTACTTTTACTCGAGTATTTCTGTATAACAAATATTTACACGATTTAAGCTGCACAGTTAAATGGCATTCCTCTTTTGAGATGGGCTAATATTTCGCCAGTGAGATTTCCTTTTTAGTGTGTAAAAATTGCACAAATGAGCCGTTGGATACGTGTTTTGCCGCTGACTTATAATCTAACTATTATTTTATTATTTACCTACCACCGCATAGTTCCCTTAATTTCAATAAAGCAGTCTATTTTTCATTGCAGTCGAGTCAAGAACCTTTGGAAAACCTGAATCCTCTTCTTGAAAAGGCAGAATACGTGGAACCAGGTCGTCTACTGATCTCAGGGAACTTCAATATAATCCTCATCAATTTGGCCAGTAAGATTCCTGTTTACTTTTCGGTGTTAATGTTTGTATTTTTGTGTGGCTATTGTGGCTATTTTGGAGTTACTTTAGTTCAAAAGGGGGACAATTGTACACTGTATAAGCTGGGGACCAATTGTATTTTACTTTTGCAGGAAATGAAATCACTACAAAGGGCTTGGAAGATGTGCTGACGGCTTTGACATATCAAGCCAATCACATGGCCGCTACGAAGGTCAACGGTACTGGGCTTATGAAAATCTTGCTCAAAGTAAGTGAATCAATTTTAAAACAGCGGTTGTGGCAGCAATTTAAGCATTATTTTTCTGTCGAGGTTGAAAATGTCCCCCCCCACTTCTATAACAGGACCTGACTGTATTCATAATAGCAGGACTGATCTCTGATGGAAATTAAAAGAGAAAAAGAAATGTATTGTAAAGAAATTTAATGTTATTGCCATGACCGAGTTTTTCCATTTTTCCAAGCAATAATAAAATACTTGTAATATAAAAATGGTGAGTTTTACTAAAATCAAATTTCGTCAATCAAACTGATAAAATAATAAAAACAATGGGGTGATTTTGGTCCAAGTAAGAATATTCAAGAGACTTAACGAAACCAAATAATATACCAAAAATCTCAATTCAAATGTTACCCAAAACCTTGGAAAACTGCCTTCGTCAGTGTTTGGGTAAAAACTAAAAAAGCCTTCTACATACAAAACCCAAATCATTTCGTTTTATTGCCGTTACTCCATTTCAAACGAGGATTTTTGACAACATTGCCTTAAAAAGAATTCAAATTCTTATTGAAAAGCATGAAGACTTACACATCCACTTGCAAAATTTAAATATGGCATAGATAGATGCTCTGGTTTTAATAATAAACTTTATGTGCAGTCAACTTGACGATAATAGGGGCCCAATAACCAAGCCGCAGTTTGTCTTGATTATCTCATCAGCATTTAATTCTGTCCTCTAAAATAAGCTTATCAATGAAGTAAGGAAATGCACATCTCATCATTGGGACTGGATAATTTCCTACATGAATGAATGGTACAGGTTGGTAGGTATGCCACAAGGAGGTTTACTAAGTGGACAATTATTTACATGTCACGAGTGAAATTGACAAGCAAAAGCTTAATTTTAATGAAAACAAAATAACACAATGAAATGCTGAGATGATACAAACATTTCCTGCGAAATAAGAAACAAGGAAAGTTTCTGAACGCATTGACCACCGTGGCTGAAATTTCTAAAAGAAAAGATCTGAAACTGAATAAAATGAAATGTGAAGAGATTTATTTTCCAGTACTTTAACTTTGGTAATACAGCTGTTCTTTCTACAATAATTGAAAAATTTTATCATAAACAGAAACCCCCCCAAGGTAACAAAAGTTGGAAGTATAATCTCCGATGATCCTAAAATAAACAAAACATATTGCTTCTTTTGTCATTAGAGTTAACTTTATTATAAAATGTCTGTCAAAAATTATTGCCTTTATCAACCAAAAAAGGTATATTTTTAAGAGCAATAGTTGCACCAAATATAATCTATGCTTGTGAAGTATGAGGGATTGTGCCCGGCCTTTTGGTAAAAGATGAGAAAAAACTGTGCAAATTAACCAACCTCAATTCGTCAAGGTGTCGTCAATAGACAAAAAATAAACAGTATAAAAACAGATTTCAAAACGTCATTGAACAAATTAAAATTAATAATGATCACTCACCTATTACAAAACATTCTTAAAACCGATATATTTGGTATAGAACTTTATCCTACAGACAGACTTTCCTCTCAGCTGCTAAATCCTGTCATCGTACTTATAAATATACTTCTATAGATTTGTTGGAGCCATTTTATATTATTTGGATACACTGCTTGTCATTCAATCCATTGTATATCACCTCTTTTATTTTATTTCTCATTGTTTAGAAGTGTCGTCTATGTTATATGTGTCACAACTCCTGCTTTGAAATCATGGATAATTACGTATAATCTTTTAGAAACAAGTTCCTATTTAAAGGGTTTTACTTTTACTGGAAATAAAGCCATTATTATAATAATTATTATAAAAAATACCACAAATATTTAAATATTTATTTTTTGCCTTTTGAGTATAGATGAGGCTAAGTTTGAATGCTCAGGTCTTTCTTGAATCATAGTATTTTAAATTCACAAATACGCCAACTATATTTTAGCATTCTTAATCAGACTGGGACTTCTAACATTTTATAGTATGTACCTACATATTGTAGACAGATAGTAATTTTTGTTCGCAAGACTTCCAAATGGTTTTAACATAACTGACTATCCTATGATTTCTTGTTGTTGAAGGCAAATCTGCCTGTCCATCCATGAGCAAAGACATCTGACATAATATGTAGGTGCCTGTAAGAATCCACAATGCTGTAATTAACCTAAAAATAGTTCTAAATTTTGAAATTATTATTTCCTTCCAATTCGCATTATTTTTCGATGCTGTATTTCCTTTTTTGTCCGATTCTACCCTGATAAACACACTGGATTTTTGTTCAAACCCGCATACATAATCAGATGTAATTTATTAATAACCTTCCCCTCAATCCAGCAGAAACACACATTACATATACACTCTGTGCATCAGATCCCTTGTGGGGCATAAATATAAATAAACCGTAATAAGATTACTTACGCAGGTATATCGCTACACTGTACTACACTGCATTTGGCACTTCCCTTCCGTCCCCTTAGTTGCCGCTTGTCACCCCTAGCAACCTTGAAGACTGAAGCAGTCGGACTGAAGTGCAGATGATCTCCAACTAAAATCCAGACTGCAGATATATATAAAGAACTCTCGCCTCCTAACTCAAAATTCTCCTTTCTTTACATACATTCTCTTCGGATTTATTGATTATTTGGTTTGATCCTGTAACTGAAACTTTGTAATCTACGGCCAGATTAATTATCACAGCGATGAGACGGTGGACTGTACTCTCGTACCTATATTACAATTCAGGTCCACTCAATGCATAGTGATAATGGCACATAGGGGGATTATTCTTCTCTCTCTATCTTAATTATAAGTATACCTATACTTGAAAACTAGACCTCATTGATTACTAAGACAGCTTCCTAGTGAACTGTAGTTTTATTATTACAGCAATATGCCAAGCAGTGCTCCTATTAATGCATATATACTGGCGTCAGATAAATTCGGTTAACTACGCTTCAATGATTCAATTATAACTTATTTCTGAGGTATAAAATCCGTGAAATTAATTATATTTCATTCTGTGTTTCATCCTATATATTCAGATATCCGGATTATTGTTTGCGTTGAATGAAATAATATTTATTTGGATCTGTTTCGTAAACTTATTTATTATAATAAAACGTATTTTTAGAAACTTTTCTACATATTATATTTAAATGTCTGATATTAAATTTTATTTTTCAAATTCAAACAATTAATCTGAATTTTTTTCAAAGTTTAATTCTATGAAAAGTAATTTCGCATCAGCTTTCAACCAATTTCATTTTGAAAGATATTCGAGTATTTCTTTTCTCGTAACTCTAAAAACTTGTAAAAACTCGTAAAAACTCGTAAAAACTCGAAAGTACTGATTACCTACTCTATATAGATGATATACAAAATACTCAAGTTACTGTATGTATTTCCCTTCTTTGATGTTTTAGAAGGTTTTACAGTAAGCTTAGTTTTAAGGCTTAAAATCCTTATTTGCATTTATTATTTTTATTAATCGAAAATTTATGCACTTTATAAATATACTAATAGTTCCTATCAATCGGTATTTTCGTTTCCAGGACAATAAATTTGACGAAGAGCATCCGACGAATCAGAAATTGGATGAGTTAATGGCCCCTCGAGACCCCTTTCACAAACCTCCTCGATCCAAATCTCCCGAAAGTGAGGTCCAGTGATAAATTCAAACAACTGATAGTCAACAATTAGCACATGATACTTACTAGAACATTAGTCTGGTGCACTTTGACATGTTGACACATGCTCCGGTATTCGAAAGAAATTACACATTTATGAATTTTTATTTAACAGTTAAACGTCCCGCAAAATTAGTTAAACTGCCATTCTATAAGATGAAATATTTACCATACATAATTTAACCTTTTTTATTATAACACGTATGTATGAAAACCCACATTTTTATACCTTGTATCTATTATAAAAATCCATAATTTTTTACCACTAAATTACGAAAGTTCTTCTTGCCAGATTGGATAATAACTAAAAAATAGCATTATATATTTTTTTATTTAAAACATATGAATATATTGCAATTAATACATTCTTGCCGGATCAGCTTTCTGTACTTTGGATTTTATTATTTTTAGCTTAACATTGAAATTATGTTTTTGATACCTTTTAAACCAATTATGCCCACCTTGCCTCTGTACAGGTTCAGATATATTTACTGACACTGAAGTTAGAGTATTACCTAATTTTACATACATACATTTAAGGGTAACATTTTATGAAATAAAACTGTACAGTTGTGGATTCCTGTTGAATTATCAATTATAAAATCGTTATATTTATCTGTTTATTTGAGAAATACTTAAACATGTATATTAGATTTATAAATTGTCAATACATTTTCAGATATACATGCATGTTATTATCAATTAATTTATTTATTAAACATGTTGCTGAAATTATACGTCAGCATTTGAATTATTTGCATTGTTATTATTTGTTATTTCTAACTAACCGAATATATTGCATGTTTTACTTTTAATACACATTTTTAAATATATTAATCAAAATAGTTTTCATTGAATATTTGTCTTTGTTTTTATTGTGAACATTTTGTGGTAAAAATATGTTGACTAGTTTATTAATTATTAGCATTACAATAAGTATATGGTGTAGATTTGCTTCTAAATCTTTATTGTACCAAACATTCGAGTTTTGATTACTGTTATTGAAACCGATTCTTAGATCATCTGTTCTTAAACAGATATATTTAATAATTCACTGAAGTTCTTTTACTTATTGCAAAAATGAGCACAATAATTCTGTAGCAATATTTGTAGACAATTGCAATGTGTTATAATTAATGGTGTTTGCCGAAAATTAAGAGTTTGACAAAAATTCACTGCTGAAGTTGCTCATATAATAAAATATACACTGCCACAAAAATATTGAAACATTTGTAAATAATTATTTAAATATTTTTACGAATTTATTTGTGTTAGGACTTATATTTTCATTAATTATATTTGCTTTTCAATTTGTTATTTAGTTTAAGAAATATTCATATCTAATATGGTTTAAACTTAGCAAAATAAATCTCAAATTTGTCGAAAAAAGTTTGAAGAAATAACTCGCGGACAACGTAATAATAGAAAGAATATAATTGCGTTGTCCTCGAAATAACTTTAATATAGGTACCAGTTAAATGTAACTAGACCGTTGATACTATTAAATATGAAAATACGCATTGCATTTGAGTTGAGAATGCGGTTAGTGCCGAAATAGTTAAGAATTATTATGATTATTTTTCTACCAAGGACTACTATAATATTTAAGTAGTTTAAGTATTTGTTTAAGTATTCCCTGTTTTCTACGTCTTCTAAGACTTGTATTCTTCTACTCTGCTCGTGCACTCCTAACTTTGGGGCTTTCTTGGGAGAACCTCAAGGATCTTAGCTCGATGAGTGATACTTACGCGCTTCTAAAGTCTTCCTAACATATTTAGAGGATGAAAAGAGTTTCACTTTGATGTTTATTTAAGAATATAGGATTGAACCCAAATTTTTATTTTAACATTATAAGAACAGTATTGCAAATACTTTATGGAGATTGTTTTTTAAACCAGCTTCATTATTGATACATATTTATTGCGGCCGAAAAGGATATGTTATGCATTACATTTACTACCTGTATGTCATTATGTTATATATTATGCTGTATCTATATATGTTACTCGTATTTATTATTGCTATTTTGTTCTTTCTTGCAGAAAGAGCCGTGTTCATTTTCGATAAATTAATAGTTAACGACAAGGAGACTTCTTAAAGTATTAAATTAAATGTTATATACCTATAGCTAGCTATATTGATATTTCAAGATTATCCATTAATTTATTTGGCAAATGAGACTATTTGAAAGCCATTTGGTTTTTAAACGCTTTTTGGTCTAAAATGTTATTATTTTATTTTCTAATAAATTATCAATGACTCACGAAATAATCAAAATACATCGAAAGCTCACGCGTACTATTACAGATACAATAATATTTTTTAAAAGACACTATATATACAATAAACCCATGTATATATAAACAAATATATATATTACGTTATTTTATTAAACATGATAATTTTTTGCAATATTATCATGTACGTACAGGTAATCGGTAGAATACGCATGAACAGTCAGTTGTTTTACTGCACCAATAAAATTAAGTACGGACCTAGCAACGAGCTTACAGGTACAA
>JAYRBW010136901.1:0-15436 GCA_036023295.1 Invenusta paracnida
AATCATAGAAATGTATCAATATCATAGAGAATTTTCCTATTCTTTAATATAGGAAAATACTAAAATGCTTATAAAAATTAAGTACAAGTTTAAAAAATTGGCAACATATTTTTCTAAAATCCTTAGGTGTTGCTTGTTCAGAAAAAGTCATAACATTACTTGTAATAAGAGTTGCACACGCCATCTACATTTACCAACACACTAATTGTTAATTTTAGTATTCTGGTAACTTCTGTTAGTACACAAACTTATTCGTATGTCCTCTTACTTCTTATAAATATTATTTATTCCCTCATGTACACTTTCATATGTGCTTACATAATTTGTATTTTTCTTTGTATTATAATTGTCATCGAAAAAATTTGCCACGAAAAAGCCTATGAACAATTTTTAAAACATTTTAGAAACGGCTCACTTAAGATTTTGTAATTGTTTTTATATATTATTTTCCATATGTATGATATACACATCGCGAAGGTATAATATGTTTTAAAATATTCCTTCCGATATTTCATATTTATTTCGTAAACAAGCTTTGCAGTACGTGCAATAAATGACAACGGATTGCTTTAAATTCGCTTTAAAAGTAATTTAAAATAGTTAAATATAGCAAAACTATTATTATAAATTGGGAACTTTGGAAATTATTTACTTATTAATATAAATTGAAAGTGTAGTTGTTAATTCATTATATTCGTATACAATATAACATTCTTATCATTATACCTATATAGAATTTTTGTTTTACAATTGTAATATTAAGTGATATGTGTAATAACACTCAGGCATGATTTCATGATTTCATGTTTGTATATTGCTGTTATATCATATATGCTATCAGAAATGTGTAAAATCAAAATAACATAATAATTTTGTCAGTATTAAACATAATTTGGTTACACGTTAATCAATTTCTTACACAGTTTTTAGAACTATTTAAACAAAAAACATAATGTATTACTACTAAAGTAATTAAATAAATATGTATGATAAATATATTAAATATGTAGTATTGAAGATACCGGTACAATAATCAATTACGCAATCAAAAATATCTCTGTCCAAATATATTAAATATCTGAAGTTCACATGTAGAAGAAATAAAATAATTTAGAGAATATTTCAATGGGTATTAATACTGCTTGTATCATTGTATTCTTTAAATATAGTACACTTTTATTTGTATTCTTATTAATTTATTCATCAATTTAATTGTGACACATATACCTACCTTTAATATGTTATATATTATTATATATCAGATTATACAAACATAATATTCAGATGAAAAGAAACAATTATATAGTGTGAAATATTACTTTAAAAATAAGTTTCATAAGTATAATTGTGATTATTTTAGTTAAATATATTTAAATGCATAGTTATTAATTTGTCCAAATAAATATGTATACGTCGGTATGATATTATGTATGGGCCGTATGTACAATACCATACATTATATATTTGCTTATATCAAATTATTTATGATATATCGTGCACTGAATTTCCTTCAAATATAATATTTATTCAATTACAGCTGTTTATAAGTATAAATATAATTATATACTGCTGAAGTTTATAAAACATTTAGGAAAATATCACTTTAAAATATGAATTTGTAGGTATTATCAAATATGCATCAGTAATAGTTTACCCTATTCAAACTCATCGATATGGAGGGTCGATAGCGCATGAACCCACCGAATGTGAACTGATAAAGGCAAGTTCCTATTATGGCTCCTATATGAGGACACACAACTGGTATCCAGAACCAGAGGTAGCCACGAAAACTGAATGCATGTGTACCCCATCCTCCCAGGGTAATCACAATCCTAGGGGCTAAATCCCTGGCTGGATTTAAGGCAGCACCACAGTTCAGTCCAAATCCTAGGAGAATCGATGTTAAAAGCAGGCCGAAAGCGAAGGGCTGTGCTGCAACCGGCATTCCCAAATTAGATTGATCAGTTATCGCCAATACACCAGTAAGAAGCAGCATGGTACCAAAAATCTGGTCAAACGCGCAACTAATCAGCGAAGTATGACTACTGGGGAAAGTGGCAAAAATTTGCGCGGTTTTCAAAGAATACGTTGTAATATCTTCGCCATCTACAGACTGAGTGTTGTTTATGAAGCTCTCAAAGTATCGGATTTGATCCGCGTAGATTCCGTAAACAGACCAGCTTGCAAGGAAAGCGCCAAGATACTGGCCGGCGGCGTAGAGGCAGAAGCGTTGGAAGGTGAGCTGCTTGATGGTGTACATGGCAAAAGAAAGAGCCGGATTAAGGTGCCCTCCGGAGATCTTGAATGTGCAGATAACGGCAACTGTGAGCCCAAAACCCGACCCCAATGCCATATGAAGAGTGTCTGGTTTGCTGTGGGGTCCAGCTCCTAGAATAGCGGAAGCATAAGATCCATTCACAAAGGTAATAAGTAGAAAGGTTCCCACGAGCTCAGACATAAAAAGGCGAATGTTATAACATCTTGAGGCACTTCTGCTGCTTGTTAAGAGACTGGTTTCTGTCGATGTTTCTGACATTGTGATCGGGACAGTATCGCTTTTTTAGTTCACATATGTATATATAGAATCAATTTAACATGTATATGTACCTAGTAATGGAATATGTTGAATGTAAAGGGTTATCTAGATCAGGTATAAATGAATTTAATAAGTGTTACAAATTCAAGTGCGCTTAGCAGTTATCAGTTATAGAACTATTACTGAAAATATGTAGACCGAAAAGCTAAATACATTCACTGTCATGCTGATGTATTTATTTACATGTTTAAAGTTCAGATAACCTTAATAATTTGAGTTACGTGTATAACTTACTATTGACGCAATCTATTAAAATGGTTATTGTACATTTATTAATTCTTATGTTCGTATTGATCTCGAAAAATGTTCCTCTTTAGAGAGAACATTATTTAATAGAATTAATAAAACATTTAGTTGTACTGAAAAAACCACTTAAATTTAAAATAAATATATTTTTAATAGAAGGTCCAAATTTATTTTAAATTTAAGTGGTTTTTTCTCTCCATATCTATACAGTGTTTAGTACTGTTTTATTTTTCATCTTTTCAAATGATATTGATGTTTTATCAAAAAATATATTTTTCATTTTAGCGGGAGAGAAAAATCGACTTTTCTTCATTCAAATATAATGTAAATTTTACTTTTCTCTCCCGCATAAAATGAAAAACTCTTGTCATTGACTTTCGTGATATTTTGTATATTTAATTTACTGTAAATCAATTTAGCAATCAATACAAAATCGATCGATATTTCCATCAGGTTGTGGAGATGAAAGGCCTGGGTCTTAGGCGAACTCTTGGTAAACGGTACTGTGAGATCAAGGATCTCATCTCCGCCGAACGTCAGGTTCTTTCGCTTTGGATCAACAATATTGGAACTTTGAAACTGAGTATTGTCGCTGAGTGGTGGTAAGTAGTATTTAGTGATTCCTGACTCATAATAGTATACTCAAGATCTAATTCTAATGGCGTATATAGCTTTAGTTTGAGAGGACTAGATAACTCAATGTATTTAAAAATATTGTCATAAAATCATGATTTTAATTTTACTTTAATTTGTATATTCTTCTGATTAGGCTTACAAAAAAATAATTTTGACCCTGAGAGCGATGGAAATTATTTAATTTGATTTAATATAACTAAAAATACTTATTTAAAAAATTTCAATGATCTAATTCAAAAGATTATTCGAAGATTTTTATTGATTTGAAGGCCAACATTTACTTGCTTATAACTTTTGATTTATATTATAATATAAGTAATATGTTTTTGTTATGGACCTAGGTTGCAACTTTGTATGATTTTTACTGTTTAATTATTGTAAAATTCAATTTCTGCATATAATATTAAGTGCAACAATTGACTTTTTATATGTATTATTTTTAATTTAGTTGATTTTTATGTACATACAAAACATCAACAGAAACATATGGATTGAATTAATGTTTTATTTAAAATTGCTGTGAACTTTGTACATTTAACAATTATACGTACATTTATGTTCATGTAAACAATCTCTTAAAAAGATAAATATTTGTATGATTACTTAGTCAATCTTTACAAGTTCTATTCTTAAATTGATAATGATTTTGAGTAACGTTTCAAAAGATGACTTGTTTGATAACACCGAATAACAATAGCATGTACAAAAATTATTGTTTCTAAATTAATGGTTTGCGTATTTATATTGTGATTTATCTATATTGTTAGATATTATGACTAATAATAATTAATAATACATCATCGTGGAGTATTTCCTGTACTCAAATGTACATACATATTATGCACTACAAGTAGGCAAGATCTTTATTATTATTAGACTTGAAATATTATTTTTCAGACAAATACATGAAACTGAAATACCAAAATAACTAGTGTGAAGCTGAGCTAGATTATAATTTGTGTACTCTATTTCCGATTACAGGTTTAGGTACCTGCCAACTTTGTCTTCAGTATTTGCATCTTTTACTACTCATTTAAAACTTGTACTCGAAAACATTATTTACAATTCAATGTTATCCTTATACACTGCGTGCTTATTAATTAGAAGTAATTATTGCCTTTAAGAAATCGATTTTTATCCAACTGTAGTTATTCATTTTTGTCCAATATAGCTGAATCATCATAAAAATGTAAATAGCATATAATATATACTATATTGCATTTACAGTAATATACGCGGGTAATATAAATGTCTCATTTTAAGAAATAAATCGCTCGGATGAAAGAGGGATTAATCTAAAATAAATTTTCTTTTTTATTCTGACTTAAATCAGTAATATATTTATAAAGAAACAAATTTGTCAAAATATCATTTTCAGATTCAACCAATTAAATTGAAGAATTTCATTTTAAATCAGTTGAGATATATGACATGAATTTTACCTTCTATATTCTTGTCACTCAAAACTTATTTTCTCTCTGACATCGCTTTATGTTGTTATGAAGATATAGTAACTGATCAGAATATATCTATAAAGAAAGTATCCAAATTATCCTCAACGACCAGAATACAAGTAGCACTGATTTCATCCTTTCCTTGTTTTCTCATCGGCAGCCCAATGGCCGACGGTAATGACGATAAAATGATCTTCTACAGTCCCTTTGAAGGAGTCACACGTCCACATCCCGCACCTGCTACCCCTGTTAATCGATACACTGTACCGGCGGTACCCAGCTGTGGTAGACTTGAACCGGTAGGTTAGCTACCAAGGAAAATTGCATATATTAAATGTATAATATTTTTATGGAAAAATAATCCTGTCGACATTCTTACATTGTTAACATGATAAGACCGTGCTAATTTTTTCAAAATTATTTTCGCACACAATTTCAGCTAAAGATGCCAATAAAGACTTCAGCATCTCTAAATAACATTAAAGAAGAAAACAGTGGATCATCACAGACTACTATCACTCCAGCTGTCATCAGTCACACGATAAAAGGACCAGAACCACTAGAGATCCAGAAACCCCAATTAAAAACACCCATTGTCACATCTAAATTGGATAAAGATGAGGCAGACATAAACAGCCAAACACAGGCCTTGACTCGGAACGCCCTTCAATCTACAGTCGTCAGTCTGGGGCGCGCTCGAGAGATGGCACGTGATTTATTGGCCACTTTGGACGACATTCGGGGCCAATACCACGAACTGCAGAGTCTTGAGGAGGTTCTACGCAGTCTGGACGTCTGGCTTGACGAGCCTACGGCACCTGCAACCATAACTACCAATGGGGAGGAGGACGAGGAGACAGACGATGAAGTGGTTGTCGTAGAAACCAAGAGAAAGTGGGGTGCTGCACCTACGGTAACCTCGCCAGACACGACAGAGGCTGTGGCGACGGCGCTCAATGCCTTTGACTTCCTGGAATCGGAGGACAATACACCGTACGACGAGGTGACGACTGTTGTTGACTTGATGTGAGTGGGTTTCTTCTTGAAAGGTCTGAATCATAATTAACCAAGAATGTAAAGTTTTGAAGCTACTTTTAATCCGTTTAAAAATGGCTTCTGATTACTAGTGTATTATTTTTTCCGTCAAAAATATCGCCGAGAACTTTATAAATAATGTTTTGAATTGGTCTGTCGACTCTTAATTTTATGTAAGAATATATTATCAGTAATTGCTCTTTTTTATTAATTTAAAATTATTAAATTATTATTCAATAGCGTCGAAAAACAAGGATGTTTATTGATAATAGAATTCTTTTTAAACAGAGTTTTACTTATATTAAGAGTAACCACGTCTTCTTAATACAATTTTTGACGAAGTCCATAATGTTGGCATTGATTTTTAAGTTCTCTTCGTTTTAATAATATAGCGAACCAATCAAATGCAGGACTACTAAGCATAATAAGCTGAAACACTGATAAAGTTTGCGCTTGCCTGATGATCTGGAGTTTGGTTGGCTTCTTTGGCATCTTTATTGCTAGTTATAGTGCTACTGGTTTTATAGTTCACAAAATCCTTTGATATTTTGTATTTCTATCGACGCTTCTATCGATTATGCGTGGGAATACTGCAGGAGACTCAATTTTTAGAAAAGTGTGAATTTCGATTTGACCCCCTACTCTAGCCGCCTTGTCCCTGACTGGCAGCTGTATTAATGGCATGTTTAGAAGAGTGCCAATTTTACATCGGTACTTCGAAGTATCAGTATGTATCACTGGGCTAAAGGTCGCATAAAACTGCATTTGTGGCGATATCGGATAATTTTCTAATTATACACATTATTTCATAATAATAGAGTTATGTGTTAAAATACTTGTATGCATAGAAATAGACGTATTTGTTGGCCGCTTATCTAGAAGGGACATTTATTTAAATTTGCGGCACCAACCTGACCTAGAAACTAGGGTCTAACGTTTTTTTACCTATCTAACACAGGTTAAATAGGTAACCTAACCCTAACGCTGCGTCTATTTCTATGCTTGTATGGTATAAACTAGTATATTTAATATTTATAAAAGTAGTTAAAAGTAAGCACAACATTTAAATAGGTTGTCTTCAGGTGGGAGTGAAACCATCGTAAAAGCAGTCATCTAAAACTGGAACTGTAGATTAACGTGAATTCAGGAAATTGTCAGTGGAAAGAGTTGATAAAATTTCTACAAACGGTTATTAATTTACAATGTACATTAATACTAAAAAATTGTTAGGCCAAACTGAACAGTAAAATTTGAGAAACACTTTAAAATCATCAACATTTTTAGAAGTTGATATTAGCTTTTACAATATTGTATAAGGACACTTTTATTATTTGTTAACTTGTCATATTTCAGAAATATACATTGTGGTGACATAGACAGGAAAAACAAATTTAAAAAATTTAGCTTATTGAATCATCTTCCACTTGTCAACATTATTCTGTCTTCAGATCCGACAATAATCACACACGTGGTGCTGACATACCACATGGCAACACTAGTAATTCCGGTAGTGCCATAACATCCCGCCGATCGTGTCTGAGTTCTGCGATGACGGAGGTCGTGCTCTGGCATTTGGATGTATGTCATCAGTTGATGAAGATTCTGACGTCACCAGGCCTCCTCAAGACCAAGGAGTTGAAGGCTGTAGACGGACTGGAACAGCAGGTTAGTTAGACATTGAAAGTTATTGAAGTATTTTAAGATTCATTATACTATAGATAAAAATGTTAACTATTTACAGAAATAATTGCTGACGTTTGAAACTTACATAAATCACAACATGCCGATATATTTATACGACAAATGTATAAAATATATAAATATTCTGCAACTTATTATTTTAGAAGTAGTTTTAATATTTGAATGTGTTATTTCTCTAGAATATTTAAAATATTTAATATAATAAGTCATTGTTTTCTAGTTTCTTTCTTCTGAAAGTAATATACAATATTCTGTATGTTTTTCTTCAAAACTATAACATTGTGTAATTGAAAAAGAATTCTAAATGTCTATTAAATCTCTTATTATTGTTATATATATCTGTGAATGATCGTTGCCTTTCTTTTCTATCTCCAGGGCCAGGAACTCTACCAGGTTGTGTGTCATTTAGTGCAGCACCATGCAGCAGTTAACCTAATAGCCACCCTTTGTCCTGACACCCAGACCCGGACCATCTGGCAGAATGTTGTTACCGCATCTTCCTCCTCTCATTCGTCTTCTCCGAGTTCGCCATTTATTGGAGTTCTGACGGATATACGTGGTGAAATATCAATCGCCTTCCAAGACAAGCTGAACTCCATGTTTCCCAATGTATCTCGTGGTCAAGGTGTGTTAAAAATCGTTTGCATTACTTTGTAAAAATGTAAATTGTGTAAAGTCGATATGTGTGTAATGAGGGTTTGCATAATTTTCATACATGTAGGAGAGCTCACACTGACGGAATATTTTAATTTTAACATAAATATCTACATTACTGAAGACATTTCTGAGATAGAGGTTTGTGTTTCTATTATATATAGTTATCTAATTATGCATCCCCTTTTTTACTTAAATTTCAATCAATATCTTTTCTCTTTAAAAATTATTAACAACAGTATTCTAACAAAAAGATAAAATATCAACGCTAAATATATGTTATTGGTAACTTTAAAGCCCAGCTAAATAAACTAGAACAAAATAGAAATGTTGCAACGAGATGCTAATTCCCTAGCTGGACACGTTAAGATTCAAGCCAAATTGGATCTCTTAAAGAAATCAAATGTTTCACAGAAGGCCACATCCTCAAAAAGAATCATTGTAAACAATCACCGATTTAATTAAATCTAAATAGCCAAAATTATGTTTAAGTTTTCTTTGTCTATCTATAAACTCTGATAAAACAATAATGTTTAACGAATTTTTTTCACTTTGAAACTTAATATATATTAAATTTAGCTGTTATGGTATTTTATTATTTATATGTGATAATATATGTATATATGGTGACACTTATGTCGTATCTATGGATGTAATATCACTGACAATAATACAATATTGTATCACTTAATAAAATAAATAGATTGCTGTTTAAAAAATGTATAACTTGTAGCTCTGATTTTTACATAATAATTTCAAGATGTCTTTATAGGGTTTTGTTAGATTTCCTTCATTTTTACCACTTTTTTATTACAACATTTTTTGTCATTTATTCTTTAAATAATAGTCTGGAAAGTATAGATTTTTATCTTCCGTGGATTATCCGCTGCTATTACCTTTGAAATAAGTCGTTTTATATAAAGTTAATGACACTTATGTTATAGTAGTGCGATTTTTTAATTTTTGGTCGCTGGCAACACTGAACTTATAGGAGTAGTATTTTTAAAGTATAAAACATGATAATTTGGCAAGTATATCGCTTTTAATTAATTGGATTTTAATGTCAAATATTGAAACAAAATATCCTTAGCTATGATCATAATAATATATTGAAATAAATACTGTAATAAAAATTGTCCTAATATAACTCATTTTTTCTCACCTATCATTTGTCATTAATTGTTTTGGTACTTCATTTGTTGCTCAATATTTGCCATTTTATTTATCACTCAATTTTCAGCAATTTTTGTTTGTTCTTTACTATTTTTCACTTTTCATTCGTCACTCATTATTTGGCACCTTTCATGTATTGCTCATTTTTTGACACTGTTCATTCATCACTAATTTTTGACACTTAATTTATTACGCATTATTTGGAATTTTTCATTCGTCGCGTATTATTTAAGATTTTTCAGTCGTCACTCATTATTTGACATTTAAAGGTTCATTATTTGTTATTAGTTACATGTCACCACCTACTTCTAGTCGTGGATCTCTTCCTACACCGGATTCACGATTGGGATCTGCTTGAGCACCGGAGCCATACCACCACTCTCTTTCATCTCAGCCACTGTTGTCGCAGCATCCCTCTTGAGACCCGGATTATCGACATTGCTGAAGAAGGTTCGTACCTCTCTCTGTATATTATAATATACAGAGAGTATAATGTTGTATTTAATGTTGTATATAAGAGAGTGTATAATAATGAGCCTTTCTGTCTTGCGATGATGTTACCTCTGCAATAAATCAAGCCGTTTTGTTCAAATTGTAGGATGTTCATAAAAACGTTTTATTTTATTTAAATGTCAAAACTTGTATGCATTTTATTTATAATTACAAATATAATGATTATAAGATTTAACTACAATACTCGTTAAAAATATAACCGATTGTGATAATGGAGAATTAAAAATGAAAACGACAAACATACAAAATAGCCAGAAAGTCGAAAATCTACAAAGAGGAAAACAAAGAAATGTTGTAAGTATTTTTTTAAGGGAGAATATGAAAATGAAATATAAAAGTATTTAGTTTTTTTTTTTTTTAATTTTATTTAAATTAAGGCACTTCGCACTTTTTCCTATAGATTTTCAGCAATTTTTCAGTTATTAAATTCAGCAGTATGCACAAACAAAAAGTATTACTAAGTTTTTTTTAAGTAATTTTTCTAAGTATTTTCTAAGTTGAGTATTAATAAACTGAGTTTCGACTATTATTCAAAGCTTTGTAATTATTTCTTTACAAAACTAAATTTTTCGTAATTTGATAACAATTAAATGTTATTAAAATGTTTTGATTAAAAGAACTTAGAAGCGATTGTAAGATTTCCAATTTGTCTGAAAACTCATGCTTTGTGTTGAGCATAAATCGTGTACTAAGTTTTTAATAACTTGTTTGTATGCATATTTTTATAAGCTTGACTATTTAGATAATTATTTTGAATAATAATCTTGTATAGGACTTATACGGAGCTATCAATGAAGTTGGAATATAATTTGATGAAAACCTCATATCCCTGAAAGAGTTAACACAAAGTTGTGATTGCATTACTAAGAAGTATAATTTATTATTAAACTGAGAATCTAGTAAAAGCTATGTCTTAAATAAAGGAAATACAAGTGTTACATAGTTAAAATGACGGACACTTATTATTACTTCATAGTAAGTATAACACCAAACAGAAATCTGTTACACGACACAAAATAAAAAGCTCTTGAAATTATCATCATAACAGTTGATATGCCTCAAATTGAAAATTGAATAAAGGTTAATTAATGAAATTAAGTATATCATTTTTGTAAGAAAGAAGTATAGTAATCGTGAATTTCGGTTTTTATCTCATTAAAAGTTTCTTTGAAATAGCTATATGACTGAAAAACTACGTTTTTTATTACCTCAGATAAGTTCTCCTTCTCTTCATTAATTTATAGTTTGGTTAGAGCAGAGTCTCTCCAGTCCAAATGAGTCCTCAATTCTCCTTTGTTTGGCCTCACTACCCCGTGTCCCCTATCCCTGTTGGCCCAAACTGTGTGCTCTTCTCGATCATCCAAGTATGGCGGTGAAAAATGCCGCCCGATACAAGTTCACGACTATGAATGGTGGTCTGGGCCCCTCCATTGCCACCTCGCCTCAGGTTATTAAAGAAACTACTTTTTATAAGTTTTAAAATATATGATATATTTATTCTCTTTTTCTATTGCTATAATTTTCGCATAATACCCTGTCAAATATTATATACTACTTTAGGCAAAATGAGTAGTAAAAAGAAAGAATGATTAAATTATTGTATTACTTTTGTTTTTAAAGAATAGCAGCTATATTATAATAATATTATTAGCTGTCGACGTTCGTACATAGTAAAACCAGGTGATTTTATTATAAAGGTTTGACAGTAAAACAAACGCTAACATTACATTTTTCTTTGGAATTAACTATTTTAAAAAATGTCTACGTATTCTGCATTATTTTGCACAAAAGCGTTCATCACCACATCGGCGTTCAATCATTTACACGTTTCAGTTCGCTTGTCCGTACTATCTTTATGAGGTATTTTAGCATATTATTATAAATTAAATGGTCGCATTAAATATTTCAGTATATAATATACAGCTTGTATATGGCTCTTTTCAGTAAATCAAACTCAAGGGAGACACTGCATATTATACTTTTATTTGTTCTAAATTAAACATGTTCATTGTCTAGGTTTTCTTTTTTCAATTATTGAGATTTAACTGTCAAAATTAAATATTTATATTACTATGCACTATTAGTGTTGCCTTTATTTCTATGGGTTATTTAATAGTATTGGTTATCTTAAAATTAATATAAAAAATTGCAAGTTGACAATGTTCCTTTTTAAATATTTTTTAGACTAACACTAGTATTGAAAAGAAAGGACGAATTGCAATTTTCGTACTAGTTTTTCAAGTAGTAGAATAATTTAAAATACTAATTTTACATATATAAAAGTAAAATTCCTCAAATTTTGGGTCTACAATTAGGCTGGCGATATTGCCCCTGGTACCACTTGTGCTGGCGACCTCTCTAGTCGCGGTGCAGCCCTGGTTGCCATGGTAGAGGGTCTCGAGTCGCCATCCTCTCGTGTTCGGACTGACTGTTGCCGGGGTTTGGCGGCGCTGGGAGGTGAGGAGGCTACCAGTCAACTGGTCCATCTCGCGCTGCAGGACAACTCACCGGGTGTTCGAGCGGCCGCCAAAACAGCGCTTCTAGAATTCGGCAAGAAGGGCCGGGAGGCTTTTGAGCGAGCTCAACTTTCGCAACATGGATTCCAAGTAAGTTACATGCATTGTTGCTTCCATAGATATCGATTGTAGTATACGTGAGAAGTGCAATCATGTCCAGTACTATATTTCAATTGTTTTCAGTGGTCGAGCACTTAGAGTTTGAGCCGTTTCGCATTGTTTGTTTTTTTGTGTAAGAATTTGATTACAAGAGTTTATAAAATCTGAACAGATCTGATGACGCTATCTTTGTACATACACTGTAGAAATACAAATTGGAAAGTTTTAGGGGCGAGACAGGATATTCAGGACAAATTCGTGATATTTTATGAAATATTAGTTTCCACTTGTATGCATATACCATTGCTTGAATGAATAACAGTCCGTATTCGTCATTTATTGTTAATTATTGCATACTTTGTCACCTCTATTCTAGTTATGATTCTGTTTGTTTGCTTCGTTTAGGGGATGTCATTGCGGGCCAATTTGCAGCCGTCGATGTCTCGATTAGCCAAAGCCACATCGTGGTATCAAGTATAGCTCTGTGATTTGTTCATCGATTGATAGTCAGCGGTTTAGTATAATATGCTACTAATGTTTGCCATTGTCAAGATACTAATCTGAATACATTATGTAATATGGACATTAATATGCAAAATATAATGTACAGTATATTAATTATATCTTTGTTTACAATAACTACGAAACTTACTGTTTATGCCCACATTTTGGTCTTGAATTATTGCGCTGCTTTGTTTATTATTGTCGGCTACTCCTGTTCGATTAGTTGATTGCTTCCATTTAAATCATACACTAGACACTAGGTTTTTACGTATTTAATACGGATTATTATACAAATTTTGTATACCATTTAGGTGAACGCCAGCATTTACGCTGATCCATCTCCTTATTTGATTTGCATTTGTCTTAGTCTTGTCTTTTTAGAGATAAAACGTATTATTGTATTATTATTACTTTATGTACTGTCATTGCCTTATAAACAAAAAAACTGTTTTATTTAATTGTGATTGTTATTTTACTTGATATACAATATTTAGATTTCTACAAGAGAAATGCTTCCTTGTAAACCTACTTATTTTTTGACGAATACTCTTGAAATATACTTATAGTATTATTACTTTGCTGATTTTTTAAACATATTAATACCGTTACGTAAGCAGGATTTTCGAATTTTTCAATATTTGAATTACTTTAAAAATGTTCATGAATGTTCGTATGTAGTGGTGGATATTTTTGTACAGTTTATGTTTTTAAGCTAATATACATACGATGCATTCCATTTCTCTTTCTAGTTACTACCCAATTATTTGGTATCATATTAAGACCTGTGGATTCTGCATTCATCTCATAAGAAACTGTCCGAGCATTTATGCATGTAGCTCGTCAAAATCTTCCGGCATATTATTACACTTAGCGAACGACAGAACTCCTTTTGTTTTTATTGCAACGTATATACAATGATCTTTACACCGATTTAAATGAGTATTTTTCTTTTCTTTCTCTTCATTCATTTAAGAGGGTGGTTAATACACTTGTTTTGGTGTGAAATATAAGAAAAGCTTTTTTAATTAGATACACTTATTGAATATTCAATACAACAGTAAATTTAACAGAATAACATGTTTATTGTCATTACCGTTTTTATAATGTTCTTATTAATATTGCATTTTTTTTAGGTATAACGGATTTACGAGTTTAAATTTTGACAATTTTTAGTATCTTAAATTGACTTACATTAATTAAGTGCTTCTTATATTTTACGCAAATATAAGGCCTGTTCACCTGCTCTATTATAAATATTTATTTGCATTATGTCCACTTATATTGTACATTTCATAGTAAGAGATAATTATATTTTTTGCTCTTTTTAAAATATTTAGTAGAATTTGTATAGTATTTAACAATATATTAGTTCAAATTAATTTTTTTAGACGTAACACGTTCATTCTTGACAAAATAGTTCAACATTTTCAACCAAGAACAATGACCATTTCATAGAAGTTCTCTTTTAATTTGAAAATATTCGACTTTGACGTTCTACATGAAAATCTCACAGCCTTGTGTTCAGCTGTCCTACAATAGTGATTTAGAAACTCTGCTGTTTTATTAGGTATTTTCCTTAGAGCGAAAACTTGCCTAGCCCTTTCTATAGTTTTATCAGTTGTATCTATAGTAATCAGCTGTCCTCTATACGCTTGCACAATGAGATGTAATGGATTCGAATAATGTTAGTTATTTTTATAAGGAGCAATATTTATGCAACATTCATTTCTTTGAAATCTTTAATAATATAGAATTAACTTTATATTTCACCACAATGAATATAACATCCTTAATATATGTATATAAATAAATCTGGAGGTTATATTAACTTTATTCCATTAAATTAGATGTTATTATTTTATTAAAAATATATATGTATAGTGTTATTTTCCATGGTGTATGTATCCATTATAACAACATTTATTGCATATTTTCAATAAACCACTTTATTTGTTTTATATGTGCTACTTTTAATATATTGTTTTCTTCCTTGAGTTTTGATTTACACTAATTTTTGACAAATTGGTTTTGTATTTCTTTATAAGAATTATTTGTTAATGCTAACTAAAAAGTATTTACAGGCCTCGCACTCAACCTAAAATACTTAAATTTGCACGAATTTGGCCAAAAAGCCTAAATATACATTAAAAAACTAAAAAAAGATTTTGCTTTGCTTACTATTTTTGTTTTTTATGGTTTTCTGGGTATATGTATATTTTAAAAATTTCAGTGTAAAATTCATTAGTAGGTCATATATTTTCTCCAGAAAATTTTACTGCGGTTGCTGATATGCCTTGTATTGAAACATG
>JAYRBW010136912.1:0-37634 GCA_036023295.1 Invenusta paracnida
GCATGGGATAGTACTAGATATGTTGAAACTTGTTTCATTCGGTTCGCTTTTAAGCTGATCTAGATCATATTTTGACCTCCCTCATGCAGCCCCCCAGGAGAGACCCACCACTGAGTGCTCGGCAGACGGTCGGTTTTATATACACGGATATGCATACATGAACTTCCGGTACAAAATAATTGGTTCCGTTTCCAGCTACCCACGACCCCCTGGGCTCCCGGTCTATGGCCTTCATCGGGAAATTACAAAATAAAGGCTTCGGAATTAAATTTAAAAACTTTAAGAATTTTATTAATGCCGAGACCTTTTCCCTTTTTTAAGTTATTTAGTTGTATTGTTTTGTTTATTTTGTTTAAAAAAACAATTTGATTAAATTTGCGGTGCCTTTTGTCTCTTAAAATCAATTAATTTTATTATGTTGTTTTTATCTGCAATATTTATTGCGCTTATTTTGTAATTTCCTGAGGAAGTCCAATGCATTTTCACAACAACGTTCGAATTTTGTATTAATTAAAACTTATTGTTAAAACTATCTGACTTTTCTTTATATTTGGATATTTCTATTTCATTTCCCATATATTAAATATCCGGAGATTTATATAATTATTGTTTCTCTTACAGCATCCCTATAACTATATATGAAATAATCTGATTAATTGTATTCATTCAAACCAAGGAAAACATCTTATATACTTTCCTATGCATTTTAGTATGTATCTACATATATGTATGCTGTAACATAATATTTTTATTGTATTTGAAAGTTTAAAAATCATAATAACATAAACAAGTAGAAATTTCAGCGAGTGTTCTAATGGAGAATAAGTCCTCATTGCTTTTTGGTTAAAACACAATATAGTGATTCGTGTGCGATCTGTTAAGAGTATTACTTCTTGAGCTAAGTGGATGACTCCATTTGCCATTTAATACATAATCAAATTCTTTAAATTCTAGTTTTCAAGACACATATACTATACCACCATACTAAAATAGTAAGTGCATTATATGAAAGAAGTAAAGTATTAAAAGTTTAACAGACGCTGTCTTTAGACTTTATATTTAAGTCATTTAGCAAATTGTGAGAAGGGTGTCTTCATAAAAGGGTACCGCACTTGACATGCAGACATTTATTTGTACAATTTAATGACAATCAGTTTTTACAGAACTCTATTCAGACAGAACGTTTTATGCCATTGCTATAATTGATACGAGTACTATAATTATCTTATAGTCAAAATTTGCATCGTCAGTGAGATTCAATTTTATCATTGTTTCATTTAACTGATACTTCATTCTTATCTTTATATATGTAGACATTGTCATAAGTTTCTAATTTTATCATTTTATCAATTGATATTATTTTAATGGTGTCTTCCCGTTTGCCATATCCTGATTAGCCTTAACCCGATTGGACTTATCCCGTTTCGCTTATCCCGACTGGCCTCATCTTGATTCGCCCTAGTAACGGTTTTCTCGATGTGCCTTTTTTTGTTTAAACATTTTTTTTAACTAGATATATAATCACAAGACTTAGACTTGACAAGCTAATAAAACATAAAATTGCAAATAATATGAAATAATTGGTACGTTGAAATGTTAAAATGTAAATAAAAAACACATTCGTTCACATTTTCGGAGCTTTCAAAATGCCCCCGACTGCACCAGCATAGTAATCAACAGTTATATCTCCCGCTTGAAAGCGCTGCTGAAGCCGCAGTAATCTTTCCGTCACCCTTTTGTAGACAACCCGCTGTTGTGGTGGAGCATCACCAGCACCGATAAGTTGCAGCTTGTTTTCCATCCTATGCTGCTCAATGCGCAATATTTCGATAAACGCATAGATGTTTGGTTGTGGGTGGCCAAGTTCTCGTTTTAGTGCGGAATGCCAACCTTTAAAATGATTTTTGGTTCCTCCAATGTTCGTGTATTGATTCCAAATTTCTCTTGGGAACATGGCTACTAAATCATCCACCCAGGTTTGCGTGACGTAGTCGCAGAACATGATTACTTGAGGATCAGCTACCTCGTTCAACGCCTCCATCCAAACATCGTCCACACGATTGAGTGGGACCAGGAGCAGAGCAAAAGCGCGACGCACAACACGGTTAAACGGCGGCTCTTCTATGTACCGCTTTGAAAGGCCAAGGTTCTACACATGGCGCCATATTGTCTGCGTGAAATGGAATAGGCAACCACGTATCCGACACTTTGAAAAACAGCCTGTACTGTAGCCAATATTGCCTGTTCGAAATCGATACAAATATTCTGCGGGTCGAGAACATATCCAAATTGCTGTGCAGCTACTGTCAAAAGTCAAACATTCGCGTGTAGATGGTTTCATCTTTTCGTGGAAGCAACGCGACAGCGACTGGCACCATTGCATCCATCGCTTTGACGTGGATGGAATAGATCTGTTGGAATATCTCCGGTGCCATTTTAAAAGTTCAATCCAGTGTACAGTGTTCAATATATGTACAGTGTGTCAGCCTGTGACAGGAGGCGAAGATTCTGCGAGGTTCCAAAGATAAGGAGACGATCAGTTTAACCAGCATTTACCAGCACAAAGTTCCGGCCATCTTCAGTTGTGGACCACGCGCCTTCAAGTCTGATTTTCGCTCGGGTATGCGGAATTTTTGGAAACCTTTTTAAGCGAGCTCTTTATAGTCAAGTTTTGTATCTCTTCCGACTTGGCAAGTTATCGAAGACTTTTTCATTGTCTAAATTGACGTCTTAAAATGTGTCTGTAAATACTCGTTTCACAGGCTTTAAAGGGGGGTCACGAGCATCTTCTTTAGCAGCATGTATGGCTGACTTCAGCTTGTCTTTCTGACCAGGTGGATGCATATGGTCTCCTTTTTTCGTGATAACTGTATTATCTTCTGTAATCACAGTGACTTTGCAATTTGTGGTTCTGCATTTCCAGTGATGTCTATTTCTTTTTGTGTAGTTCTTGGACAGAAGATACCCATCCAGCTTCAGTAATTGTCTACCTCGTTCAGATGCGACGTACTCGGCAGGCTCCATGAAACTTGTGTGCTTGCTTGCCTGTAGTTTAATGTAGTGACGCCGAATCCGATAGCTGGTTACAGTTAATATTTAATTATGCTTCATTGTAGCTTAATTATTCGACATTAACAATATAAGGCCAATCGGTAAACTACGTGTAAGGCGAATAAGGAAAGCTGAGTTCGAAAATAATTATTACAGCTTGTTACGTAATCCATTCCACATTAACAATCTTAAGGCCAATCGGTATAAGGCGAATCAGTAAGCAATCATTTTAATAATACCATTTTTTGTATAAATATTATAATTATATACATATATATGTTTATGTTTATGCATGTGTATTGTTTGTTATTTTATTTTATTGTATTATATAATTATAAAATAATTAACTGTGTATGAAATAGAATAATTACTCAACATTGTCCGAAAACCAATTGAAGCAGAATATCTTTTCTAACGATTTTCCATCCCTCTTGCACACAACATCCACCGTTTTGGACATTTCCAACGTAAACTGGATTAAATAAGACACTAAACGTGAAACAGACGCCACATACAGATTCATAATAACGAGCAAATAGATCAACGAATAAGTACATCAATATAATTGTGCAATCAGATAAATACACAGCTGTTAGGCAATACGTACCAAAACATTGCAAACCGTAATATAAATACAGACAGTGCGAATATAAATTGCTTACTCTGAAATTCTAATTGCTTTCTGAGAAAAGAGCGAAACATTTTTTTGCTAAACCAGTTTTTGGTATTGTATTGTTTTAAGTCTTCCAACTTTACTAAGCATGTTATAATTGATTAAATATTTCATTTTGTAACACCTTTTTTAAAAGTGAATGTTAGGCACTCTAGTGTACATTTGCACTCATAGTGTGCATTTACAACCAAATCGCATGAAATATTTTTAATCATTCAAAATTTATATGCTCACAATGCAGCAAACAAAAACGCTCTGAAAGTGAAACACTTAATAGAAAGTATAAGTGACTTCTTTTAATTTAAATACTTACTGTAATGAATACATTACATGTTTATTTTAATAATTTATGTATATTCGAGTAGACATTAGTACATTTCTACATTTATTTAAAATATGTAAATAAAGGATTTTTATTTTTAAAATTATCTCATTTTAATGGATTTAAGATTCGATTAAAGACATTTTAATCCATCAAAATTAATTAATTCTGAATTAAATATTCTATATTGTACAAAGTAAACATTTTAATGTTTATTAGTCGCACATTCAGTTAGATATCTTAAATTCGAGATTTCATTTCTACATCAAAAATTGTTTTGTTCACTGATCTCCTATTTCGTTAATCTCCTATATGTCGGGTTTATCGTTTGGCAAAAGAGATCTCATGTTTTGTATTTTAATTGAATATTCTAATTAGTTTGTAATGTCTATGAATTGTTCACAAGCCCCTTATACTCATTAAAAGACTGATTTATGATGTAAGAGTTTTTCACTTGTCTTCCAGAATATTTATTTCCTGTTTATAATTTGCTACCGTTTACATTAAATAGAGTTCATGGAAAACAAAATGATTAATTAATAGTTCATTATTAAATTATTTATTTGTTAATGTATTAACAATATCCCAATACCTCAAAATAAGGAGCTGATTCAAGAAATAGTCATAGAAAGAAATGAGATTAGGTATGTGGGCGTCCTATAATTGATTCATAAATTTAAGTAATACTTTTTATACCGGCGGCAATATATGGCACAGATTAAAATTGCAGACTTCGATTCTTTTGCTATACTGTTTTCTAATTGATGACAGTTTTGTTATAGTTACGGACAATTTTTAAACAGTTCTTACATCCACATATAAGTGAATTTTAATTGCAATCTGTGAAATAGTTAATTGTTTTTTAATTTAATTCTGTACCTATACCAGAACAAGTGACGCTAATAGCTCTGCGATTTTGTAAATTCAGACACGTGCAGAAATAATATGTATGCAAATTCACCTACATATGTATATAATAAAATTATAGAAACTTGTTCTTGTCAAAAATATGCACAAACTGGTTGTATTATGCATGTGACGTATCTCTAACTATACGGGCACCTAATGTGATCAAGTTCATAAGTAAATGCAGAGTGTTCTGTTGAAATTTAGGCTACATAACGCATCATAGCAACTCTTAACCTATTTCTTTAGTCGCTTTATTTCTTAAGTTCACAGATAAAACTGGAAGACACATAATTATAACCTATAATAGTTATTTCGGGCGCCATCTGATTTCATTAAAAATTCGCCAAAACAATTTATATTCAACCTTAAATAATAATACACAAATATTTATTATTTTATATTTCAAAACTTGTCTATTTTGTACGCGTATGGTACTGCGCGGCGCATTTTATGTGAATTGTCCCTTAAGGCTTAATAATTGTCAACTTTTTACGCACTGTGTATACTGTAAATAGGCTTTTATTTCGTATCTAAACAAAATTATTTATATAAAAGTAGTTCATTTTAAAGAAGCCTATAGAAAAAGAAATAGAAAGAATAAAAGATTATAATTTGAAATTATTACAAAAACAATACAGATGCGTGACATATTAATTGTTTCGTCAATTTTCACATTAACTTTAATAGGTAATCTGAAAGAATTTTTGTTTAGTATATAGTAAAGCTATATTTTAAATGTAACAAAGAACAGTTGATGTAACCATATAATGTATAAAGAGCAGATAAGCACATACTTATAACCAAATTTAGAATTTAAATCACACACGTTTGCTTGTGAATAATGAAAATGTATTAAAAGAAGTAAATATTTATTTTGTTCCTTTATTAACATTTCCAAATTTATTATATTTCTTTTAAATTCGAACTTCATTTCTCTCTAACATATATACAGCTTGACAGGTGTGCTATTTGATACTTGAAAAGATCAGAATAGCAAATTTGTTTATTTAGATATGAAATATAAAGAAACATAAAGTTGATTATATACTTATCTTGTTTAAATGGATTTAAAATTATAGAGAATTTAATTGCATTAGAATCTTATTATTTGCAGTGTAAGCGGAAATAATTTTGTTTTGTGGCAGACTCGTACTGCATTATTGTTATTATAAAAACATATATAAAAATAAATATCTAGTTTCTGTACGTTTATACAATGGTTAATGCATATATATTGTAATATGTTAACCCCCTACATAACGGGCTTTTTTACGCAGTCATCTCCGGGGTTTGAAATTTCAAATGTAGTTAAGCAAACATATTTTCTAACATATTTCATTAAAAAATGGTCAACATTTTTTTAATAATAAAATTTTTTTTATATATTTTTTTATTGTACTTGATTATTTTTTCTTAAAATTAGTGTGTTTCGTCGATTTTGAGAGAGATATACATATTATGTATTAAAAATATAATTGGCTCATTTTTATAGGGGGTTAATTATCACCTGAATTCAAATTCATTCGTATGATATTTATTTATTTTACTTTTTTAAATTATTTTCCTTAACATAAAAGTATACATATACTCGTATATCTATAAACTGTACCTAATCATATTTCACATTTTAAATTACTCGGAAGTGGGCATTCAACTATGACTAAATTTCTTTCTGTACTAATGTACACAAATATAAATAGATTTGAATGCTTTTTAACGTCTATAAAAATTTTTTATTTAACTAATCTAAGAATTTTCAATGCTAGAAATGATCTGGCAATGTATATATTGATAATTATTTCAACCATTATTAAATAAAATAATATATATATATACTGCTATTAAGGTAGTTATATTTGGTTAATATAATAAAATAGTGGTAATATATAACACAACATGTGAAATTTATACACACAAACAAAGAGTCCAATTAACATTTTTCAACAATGCAATGGTCTAAATACAATATTCAATCAAAGTTATACACAGAATTCACAAAAGACTATCTATAAATAAGTTTGAGTACATAACAAGCAAAAGTAAGGGCCTTAGAATCTCTTTAAAGGACCACCCGTGAAAAATAATTACACAAATCATTAATAAATATACCTGTAAATATATATACATAACATTCATAAAGTTTTATGACATGCAATTACTAATTATGTACAGGCACTGTTCTTTCAAATTGGCTTTTCGTTTGGCTATTACAATATATATATGTAGTTGACGTTTAAATTCACAAGATTCAAAAAATATATTTTAGTCTAGTATCTATATATTATGTATTTACACTTTACAACAATTTTAATTATCACATGTACATTAAAGCAACGCAAAAAATACATCAATACATATAAAAAGACATACATGACATATTTTATGAATGCTCCTTTACTGTAACTAAAATAATGACGACAATCAATGTATCAGAAACATAAGTCACCAATATATAATTAACTTTTCCAAAAGTCAAGGTGATATTTTTTCATTTCATTATATCATTTTAGTAAGAAGATTGTGAGCTTGATCTGTAATATAAAAAGAGTCAATTTTTAATTATATTTATTTGATTAAATTTTTCATAATTTCAAATTAGAATAAATATATATATAAAATAATTACTTTGATTCTTGGTTTAGTAAAATTGGAATGCAGATGTAGAATTCTTTTAAATGTAATAACCTCAATCTGAAAAATAAAAACAGTAAATATTATAAATAAAACTATTTAATAAAAGGCATACATTACATATTAAGGAGTATAAATTACACAAAACAAAGTTAATTGTTCAATTTAAGCTAAAAATATAAATCAAGTATGAAAATTTAAACAATAAAAACATGTTTTTATTATTTGTGAAATATGTACTTATGCAAATGACATTTAAATCGTTAAACAGGCTACATTGTGTTTTCACCTAATATGTACTCTTTTTACTTTCATCAATTTTAAATATAAATGTACATATTAAGACGACAGTTTTACATTTAAATAAAAATGATAGATTATTATCATTATATGGGGAAGATTTTAAAACAGTACGAGAAGTGTATGTGTAATTGAACACACTCGGGTCAAAGTGGTAGGTACTGTGGAACAATATTTTGCTAAATGTATAATTATCTACATTAGACGCGTCGAAAACACATTCTACACCGAATGCGTTAGTGCATGGCAAATTTTAATATACTTCCTACAGAAATAACCTTTTATGCTCTTTCGAGCATGTGATATCAAATCTATACAAATTATCAATCTAGTACCATTGTAGGCATCATCACCTTTGGCAAATCCTAGCCCCAACAGTGATTCGTCATTATTATTTATATTTACGCATGAAAAGTTGAGAATATCATCGACTTTGAAGCGCTTCATTTGGTGAGCATTGTTTGCCACATAAGAGTTAATGCTTTTCAACCTTGTGTGTCCGGTCTACATGTCCCAATGTTCTGTTTAATTATCTAAAGCATCAATACTTTCAACATAAGTTCTGATGACTCACTTATATTTACACCGAAGCTGGGATCACTTTTTCAAGAGTCGGAGGACTTCGATCGTCGTACTGACGCAACCAGGCTTGCTTCGGTTTGAAACCACCTCTCGAACGACGCTCAAAACCGCCCGAACCACGAGCTATCAGTGCATCACAAGAGGAACTGTTGTCATCCAAGGAAGATGAGGTTTCAAGTCGACCAGCCGCCGCCTCGTCGTCGCCAAGATGACTCTCGGGACTGCAGGAGGTGGAGCTCGAGTGACTGATACGATGACGACGAGCATGATGACTGCCATGATGATGGTTAGAGGAGGAGGAGGAGGAGAGACGGCCCCCATGGTGCAGAAGAAGAGGCGTGGATGTGGAGTGCAGATATTCAGGTCTGTCTGAGGAGTAGAGCTGAAGAGAAGCGAATTGGGGAGGGTTAGTTGTTTGGGTTTGCAGGTTTTACACGAATTACAATGTACAAGGTGTTAATATAATCATTAATTTAATATATTCAAAAATATATTAAATAAACAATAAAAGTTTTAAGTACAGACTCGTCATCGATATTAATAATTAAATTTTCACATTAAAGTATATTTAAACCAATTCTTTAAAATTCTGTCGTATACTTATTGTTATAGAAAATAATAATACAGAACAAATCTTTACATTTTATATATTTTTTATTATTAAGTATGTTATGTAGATCATTTTTTAATTATTTCAGCCTATACCTATCCTTTTAATCACAATATTCAATATACATAGTTTGAAAAACTCATTTTCCATATATTCCAAATAATAAAATTTAAGTATTACAAACTAATTATAGTCAGAGTATCGAAATATTTAGCCTACATTTAAATATGTATAATCATTCTATAACCCAGAAACCATTATATTCAATAGAAAAGCTGAAAGAATTAAACAATAAATATACTTATAGTCTAAAATCTAAATATCGTAAGTGTATAATATCATTACAGAATTTTATGCTTCATACATAATATATGGAAATAAAGGCATATATGATCAAGGGTCAAAACTGTTTGTCGATCCAAATATAGGATTATACTTATTAGATTTTTAAACACCTATTTAAAAGGTTAATCTTTAGAAAATATGTTAACTATGTATTTATATAAAATTCAGTTAATTGCTATATAGAAAAATTTTATATTTCGAAATGGCGTGTTTTCTTCAAATCTAAATTAATTTACAGCGTACTAATTAAATGTATTGTTCTTCTGAACAAAAAATGTAAAGTGCATATTAAATCGGAAGTAACATTAATCAATCATTTTGTATGAAAATGTATGAGAGTTATTTTCATAGTCATCATGCATCCAAGTTATCGAAATCTTTCTTTATATTACAATAAATCTTATTAAATGTTGGGTAATAATACTTTATTTAAATTAAATTATAATAATGGAAACAGATATAAAAATTTCTTATTACACTTATAGTTATCTCATTCGGAGAGCTTGAACACCAATAACATATTTAAGGATAAATTACAAAGAAATATAATTAGGTATAAATAAAAAAATGTATATGCTTTAAAATTATTATTATTGTGTTTGAAATTGTATATAAGAAATTACATCAATAGCATATAAAGAGTGTTTAAAAATAGGGGAAAACATTAAAAATGTAATATGGCCACTTTTGTATAATCCATTTTATAAAATTAAGATATATGTATATAGGAAGTTGTTCAAATTATAAAAGAATAATAAAGATCACACGGATGTTGAAGTAGTAATTTTAAATGTTAATACACGATTTTTTCTCAATATTAAAAAAATGTAAAGTAAAATTTTGTAAATTACAAAAAGCACAAAAATCTTCCATTTTTTTAAAACGAATAGTTAGAATTTGTTAAAATGTTATGAAAGAAGGAAAATTTGTTTAACTATATCGATACCCGGCTTTAAGAAATTGTTCAGTGACCATAAATGAACAAACGTATGTATTTGTAACTATATAAACTTCTATGACGTTTTCCAGAATAAAGATTTATCAACTTTTAGCGTTATCTTCTTTATTGCGCACCCAAATGTGGTGGTCACGTGACCACACCCTGAAAATATACTCATTTTATTAAAATAAGTAAACTATAGTTAGTAAGATGTCAAACGATGCTAACATCGAATAAACCAATACAGAAAATTCTGTATAGCGAATTAAACAAGTCTTTCCAAAAAACAAAGAAATCGGGAACACACATGACTGAACTCAGGGGTCTCCTCGTCGGTGGAAAAACTTGCAGAACACGATCTCTGACTACCATCGGTTTCCATAGAAGCCGCTACTCCCGCCGCACTATTGATTAGTGACGTCATCGAGACGAACTCGGCCGCCGTGTTTCCATTGGATGAGGCGGAGGAGATCGGTGATTGGTGGTGGAATCCGGCGAGCGATTTCTCAAAATGAGCATCGACAGACTCGAGTACAACACCAGTTTCACTCGTGTCCTGTTTGGAATCGTTTCCTCCACCGGTTCTAGGGGAAATTCGGTCAGAAGATTTCGTCTGAGGAAAGACAGCAAACCACGTTATACATATTTAAGTAGCATAAAGGTGGTATTAATATGGTATTAATATAGTTATGTGTAATTATTGAGATAACAGTCTAATTCTTATTACCCGTTTAATTCTCAAAAGTAATCTCGCTGACGGAATATAAGAAAATTAGAATGTCTGACCATTTGCTTGCAATTTAAAAAAGAGGTATTTTAAAAACTGTATATTATAAATATTAAAATAACAATCTTTTGAAATATAGATATTTTATATTCATGTATATATGTATTCTCTAATTTACAATTCAAAATTAACGTAATTGGCTTCCTGTATATGTATATCAATATGGCAATCAATCAAATAATTTTTAAATCATAAAATCATAATTTTAAAATTGGTGTAAATCGAAATAGGATATATTATATTTTAATTGGAAATTTGAAATTCTATTAATTTTACGTTAAAATAAAACGCTGTACCTAGATAAATAATATTTGCGTGATTTTCTTGACATTTTAGGACTATTTCAAAACATTTAAATATACATTCAACTAAAATAACGAAACAACATGAAGATTGAGAAAATAGCAAACTTAAAAACACCTTTAAAAAAATTCAAAAATATGTATTTTTCCAAAATTATATTTATATGTTTTCAGTTTTTCAATTCAAGTATTAATATATTTTAAATAATAAAATTCATTCAAAAACTCTTTTCATTGTAAACAGATGAACTATAATACGTGTTGAATATAAAAATTTAAATATCTACAACCAACAGTATAAAAAATATTATTTCATGACATTTCTGAGATCCAATTATCATTTTTATCATATCCTATATTTCTTGACATAACACGCTATTGTCCAAAATTACTGAAGACATACAATCTCGAAACATGTAACTAATTCACAATCAAACAGACATTTTTTTGCTTCTTAACTTGACTGATATAGGTAGGTATAAGGACATTTTCCTGCCTTCCATTATACCTATACCATAGTACCTCGAGTAGAAATGGAATAATGCCACGGCTAATATATACCTGTAATACCCATATATACATATAATATGTATATATTATATTGTTGGAAATGCATATAATGGCTTTAAATTGTTAATGTAATCACTACCAAAGTATGAAGGTGAAGGTATTAAGTATGTATTTATGTATTTATGTAAGTTTATATCATGTATGTGCGTGCATAGTAAGTACCTGTGCCCCAATAAATACAAAATTACTGCATTATGTTCAATATAATAGTATGAGTGGGCGGGGGATAGTATTTAGTCTTGGGGATGTTTACTGAGATTCAAATTACAGGCTATGCACTGTCTCAAATTCCAAATTTATATTATATGTAGGTATACAGGTATATAATGCAAACCTATTACTAGTTAAAATAATAAATGCGTAAATTGATAGATTTTTATGTGTACATTTGTATCTGATCTATTTGATAGTCAGAAGTCAGGAAACATTGATATGTCTTATTATACAAACGAGATAAAGATAACACTAAATAACATTTATTTATTCAGTATGAATAATAGAAAGTAATTGCATATATGTAATGGTTCCTTAATATATATGAATAATGAATAGTAAATACTAAATAATAGGTAAAACATTCTGTATACATTTAGAAACATGTTCTCAATACAAATAAAAACAAATTAAATATATGTTATTGCATAATCCAGATAATTAATAATTGTGCCCGTACAAATATTGTGGAGTTTTTATATAAATTGTAATATAGCTTAACATTTGATTTTTTTAGTTTATGCAATAATATATTTAACAAAGGTCAACCTATTTTGTTTAACGGTACAAATTGCAAATGTGATCAGCTCAGTATAGTACATTTAATTTTTCGAATATAATTAGTTACCTAAGTGTCAAGTTAAAATTATGCAAAAATAAATGAAAAATACAAAAACTAGAACAGAAATGAAGCGAATTCCTTTATGTATATACTTTTAAATCTGAAACTTGATAGTGCATTTACATTTAAGTTGTAACTTTTCATCTGAGACAAAATTGAATGATTTATATTGGACCTTTATATAGTGATAGAACACTTTAATGAAATACATATATGCATACCTTTGTAATTCTAATACACATGTTTTCATACATAACGAAGATAAAGTTGTGCAATTCAAGATAAAGTCAACAGGCAATATACTGCTACAGTTCACCATTTATACAATAAAGTGTCTGTTTTTTAAGTATAATTGAAGCACTTTATTTTTTATAAAGAAAACATAATTGCTGAAACAAGGAGAGATTCTGGGATAGCTTGGATAAAGTTATAACAGTTAACTTCTAAACATTGATGAGATTTTGTAATAATGACTAAAAATAAGATAATTTGTAAGAACTTGCGAAGAATTTGTAAAAAATTATCCTCTATATACTGCAAGAATGAACAGACAAAACATTGTTAGTCGATGAAATAATTAAGAAATACCGATGAACTTCTAATATTTGGTTATAATTTGGTTAATGTAAAATTAAGTAAGAAATGGTAAAAATGTATATAAATTTGTACGAAAGCAAACATATATTATTGTGCTAATAATATTATAATTAAATCATAACACAAATTACTTTGTAGAATTTTATAAACACTCACATTTTTCATACAAGAACCCCGTAGAGACTTCTTGAAATGGTCCTCAGCATCTGCAGTTTGAAGTAAAGTTCTGATTGTGCCGTTTGATGTGACTGTAGAAATTTCTCTGAAAAAAAAGGTTTTCTTTAATAACTTTCGTATAATGAATAATTCCGAAATTTGTATTTTTTGTAAGTTACTTTGCCCGTATACGTAAATAGTAAAATCTAAAAGTTAATGAAGACATAAGAATAAAGTCATTATTTGATGTGCTGAATATATTATAATTTCTTATATTTGTATATAATAATATTTCTAGAAAATTCCAACTTTCCAAATACTTATAATTTACAAAAAATAAAATATATTTTTAACAATAAACCTATTTACCTACGTGTGAATTTCAAGCAAATATCTTCGCAAACGTATACTACTGTATCTAAATGTATTGTATAATTACCAATTTATAATAATAATAAGTCGGGAGTCACAATAATTACTGTGTGTTTTTATATAATATGCAGGTTAGACGCCTCAGAAAAATGCCTCGGCTCAAAAAACAAAATTGATATATGTAGACACATGAATTTGGCGAAATGATCTCGTCTAGCCGATTTCACATGCACAGATCACCGAATTCGGCACATGTATCACATGGCCAGTGCTGACTTTTTTTACATCCCACTACTTTTTCTGTTCTATACTGCAGGTTTACTGTAGTAAGAATCTAGATCATTGAATCAAGATCATAAATGGCTGAGAGAGAGAGAGAAATTTGGAAAATTGGGATCATTGCTTCGCGTCAGCTGACATTGTTGCAAGCTCCTCGTGCCCGGCCGTCATAGACTGGCATAGCTGCTAGCCTTGAAATAGGACTAGTGCGGGATTACAGAGTCATAGAAACGACTGGATTAGAAAGAAGAAGAGGGGAGAAAAGAAGAGGAAAGAATACAGCCTCCTCCTCTTTCATATATCTGTTGCTATAGCCACGACGCATATATAGTTGCCAACCTAGACGTTGGAAAGGAAAAGAGAAAATATGTCGATGTGAGAAGCTACTTGGATAATAATCTGTCTACTATACATGTAGCCGCAGCACCAGCACTACGGATATATTCCCGCGATCTTGTAGCTTCTTTCCTGTATAGGTGGTACCTACGCATGGTGATGAAGATGATGACACATGCATTAGCCTCGAGGCGGCGGCAGATCCAGGGAAGATGCTGCACAACCATCCCATACGTCCTCCCTCCCTCCCCTTAGCCAGACCAGACTACACACACCAGTCTGTACCAAGATCAGCTATAATATACAGTCTGACCGATTAGGAGGTAAAAGCCAAACCTGATTTTTGAAGAAAAACCAAAAAGGCCCGCCGGCGTATTTCTTATACATACATAATTTTCCTTCTCATAACTTAACTGTTTTTTTTTTCTAGAAATTTTCCAAATTCAGATCACAAACCAGTGTGTCTACATTTTAGATCTTGTAGGTAAGTCTAACCTAATTTTTTCCATTCCCACCGACCTAATATTGGATCATTCTTTCCCTCCTTCATTCTGTGGCCTTCTAGAAATCTTATACAACAAATACAGTCTAAAATCTATGTTATATTGGCACATTGGTGTATATTTTATATATTCGCTTCTTTTTCGGACGCAGGGTATTTTTCTTCCTCTTCACCTGTATAGTTTACCTGAGATGGCCTTTCATGTTTGAAAGGCCATCGCATGAATTCATGAGTGTGTTGTCCTAGGACACATGTTACCGCGGCTTTATTTCAAAGTCAAATATTATATATATGTGTTATAATAATTCTTCTTTATACCTACTGCACAAAGTACCCGAAAGGAATATATATACATATATGTTATACTCTATATTTTTTCATGTATACTCGTACCGACACCAAACGTTATTATAGTCCTACATGCAAGTTGACTCCGCTTTTTAATAAGTTCCTGTGTTTTATAGGTATAGGTATATTGCCCTAAGACACGAATTTATTTCAACTATAGAAACTATCTATTAAGGCAAAATCTTAGAAACATGCGCAGTAACTACATTTTGAGTAGGTGGAGAATACGATTATCTCTCATAATTTCCACAAATAGCGTGTTAATAACGTTCACAGTATTAATTTTATGTGACAATCAATAAGCTCTTATTTATATTATCTAATATTCTTCTCATTTGATGTTCAGAGTATTTAGTATATAGACTTATCCATAATATATTATAATATTAAATATATGTCATGGAAGCCTACAACATGATATGATTACATGTCAAACAACGAGACCAAAAAGATCCTTGCTTTTATTTTTTCCACCAAATTTTAATTATTTCTGTATAAGTATTTGAAAATGCCCTTTTTATTCTGTAATAATAATTGCATTGCTTGAAAGAATGATATATTCACTAAAAATAAAAATTTACATTTTAAAATTTGTCAATTAATAATTGAATAATACAAATTAATTTTAACCTTTTATATATTTTATTAAAAATTGTAATTATTTTCAAAATATTTATTTATATTTTCTATGAAGATACTATCCTTTCAAGAAATGGAATTATTATTAAATAAGAAGGCTATCGTATAATAGCTAAGATTTACATTAAAGTCAAAAGAGTGCACGCATGGTATAAGTTTTATGAAGACTTGAAAATCCCCAGAATAGTGTGTTTATAATTTTTGTAACAAATTTTATTACCCATCAAGTATCAAACAAGTATCTTTATACCATATTCCTAAGAAGCACCAATTTACTGATTAAAGCTCTTGAAGCTAGAATTAGGGGCACTAGTATAGTCCCTGCCTATAACATATTATACAGAAATACTCAGCTCAGTTAATTAATTTTAGGGACACAAATGTATATAAGTGTATTATGGTAAATTTAATTTAATAACACTTGAGTTCATGTCAACGTGTTTTCGAATATAATAATAATCATCATTTTGTATCTCGAAAATTAATTTGATGTCTTATTATATGTAAATTACACAAAATAACTTTCTTCGAAAAATACTAGACATAAACGTGTTTTATTAATGTAAACATATCACATATTATGCTCCTGGCGCTTGTATAATTGTTTCAATCGCATTTATATCTCGAAATATTTGTAATACACACATATGCCTGATGTAGATTTATAGAAATAAGCTTATGATCACGTATATATAATAAATAATATAACCATATATTTCAATATGTAAAATATTACATTATAATTCATGCATATAATACTTATACTATGTCCAAAACTATGAATTGCAAGATATACAGCTATTTTATCTTTAAAAAGTACCCAAATAGGTACATACATGAATACATTCTTTATTACAACGACCAATATTTCATAATGCTATGCTAAAACTATTTTCCTATGTATATACATTATATTAACCCCCCAATAAGCAAATGTATGTAATAAGTAGGGTTATATATAGCAGGGTGTTAGTATAGTTGTAAATTTTAATCGAAAAATAAGAGCATGCTATATTTCCAAATGTTTTCGACGCACCGGTGGTTAGCCTACTAACGTATAATGTACTATATATGATCGAGGGATTATATAGAAAGAGTGATGATAAAGTGTTGACTTATACATTGCGAGTATAATATAATATACCTATATACATATAATGTTTCCATCTAAATCCATTTACAGGCTTTGAAATCCGTTCTTAATTCCGAACTCTCTAGGATGAGGATTGGATTTGCAATTGCAATTGCTATAATATAATATAGCTTCAGAGAATTAAAAAAATTGTCACGCAAGAATATGTCTTCATTCCAAGAGATATGTAGTCCTGTGTGTGATTACACAGATACAAAATACTTTGACCCGCATGTGTGACATTTTTAAGGCCTTAATGTTATATGTTTCTGTTCTTTCCTCTTTTTTGAAAACATAAATAGATGTCGTTATATATATAGTTGTAGGTATGTATGGTACGCTATATGGCAAAACTAATTCATGATAACCGATAAAATATCCATAAAAGTAAATATACACAAGATCATTAAAACAGAAATAAGAGTCCAATATACTATTCACATCTTAAGAAGAGCCATTATACTTTTAATAATATTCGAGAAAAACGTATTTTAATATATAGAGTTTTAATTTATCTTTTCAAATAATTGCTTGTATTATTTATAGAAATCAAATCAAAGTGATTTTTAATCTTAGGTATATTGTGATGTATGTTTTAGTCATATTAATAATGTATTAAAAATCGTTTCATCATTTTTAATATCGTTATTAAATATATATAACAATAATTACATAGTCTGTATATGAACAAAAATTAGCAAAGTAAATGTAGGTCACAAGGAATATTATTTATTATTACTTTGTTTTTGAAAGAATTAAAATATTTATAAAATGAAACTGTGGTTTACCTCATCGAACATATTATTATAATTATGATATAATATTTCTTATATATTCAAATTTTTAATTTTATGTTAAGCATTTTTTATATAAATAAATGAAAACATGTATATTGAATTAATCTCGATCAAAGTACGTCGCATATAAACGCAATAAATTAAATTTTGAACAACACCTATTTTTAAATTTAAATTATAGTTTTTGAAACCGAACTATTATAGTTTATGAATGTTTCAAACTTCAATTAATAAAAAAAATTATTAAATCTGGCAGAAATTGGTTGCATACTGAGACTAGAACATCTAATAATGTTGTTGCTTTTAACTTGCCGTATTTTGTTTTTAGATTTGTTATCATATATAGACATTATACTTATATTTAGGGTGCTTAACCAGTAATTAATTTGTAATCACTTTTTTTTGTCGATATATGCAAAAGTGAGGATGACATTATAGTTGCAACATTATGCGTATAATTTAAAGATTTTAAATGTTTAGATATAAATTATTTTTGAATATTTCATTAACAAAATACATATAATGGTGTTGTATACGTATATATGTATATGTATATGTACAAAAAGAAAAAATAATTATGTTAAATAAAAAGATAATTTTGATTTTCTATGGTTTGAAATATTTTTTTAGGCTTCACTTTAAATCAGGATTTCATACACCTCGAAACACAAATGCCCAAGTGTCACATTTGAAACATTTTTTTGCGTATAAATACGAAAGAATTACTTATATACTTTACTTACTTCACATTCTTTTGACGCTGTTTCCTTTTCCTTTTGGCTGGCGAATGCTCAAAGCCCTCCTTCCTTTCGTCTTTTCCGGTCATAACTCCCCCAGTAGCAGTCACACTACCCGCTAGAGAGGCGTGCGAGCGCTTGCTGGCATTGTTGTTTGCCGTTGCAGGTGACCTCGTAGGGGGCAAGACCAATTCCGACGACGTCATTTTATTCGTCGGAGTCACCGTGTGCGCCGCCGAAGCATTTGAAACTCCGGTCGGATTGCCATTGAGCTTCAATTGCTGCTGTTGATGTTGTGAAGTCTCCCACCATCTTTCGCTTGTAACGCCGCCTGGTCCTCCTACTCCGAACCCATTGGCAGAGGTGATGGGGAATTGCAGAGGGGTTGTTGTAGGACCCCCAGCACCGTGAGCTGCCAAGAGCGGAAAGACGCCCTGGAGATGGGCTAAATGAGCGGGATCCAGGGGACGCATCATATTCATGGGGAACAAATTCTGGTAGAGATAATGGCCACTAGCTTGGGCACTCGATGTCAAAGGTAGGAAAGTGGCTTGTGCAACGCTGTTGGCTAGTTGAGAAGTAGAAACGGAACTGGAGGTTGTGGCGTTGCTGGTGCCTCCTGTCCCCCAAATACCGCTATCCTGGCCGGGAATTAACTGCAGATGGCGCGGCAGAGGTGGCAGGAACGGGTCGCCGGGAGTAGTGTGCGATAAGGCACCACTAGCGGCTAGACTGGCCCAGTGTTTCAGGAGATAATCCGAGGGTATAATGCTATTCCCAGTAAGGGGGCTGCTTTCGACATGGTGATGCTGAAGTTGAGGGTCCATCATGTTGAAAGACGCGAGTTGCTGCGGGTCTAGCGATCGTAGAGCTGGATGCATGAAATACTTGCCGGGTGACACAACGCCTGAAGTGAGATATAAGCAAGAGGATGCAAAAAAAGATCAGTCGACGCGAGACGTCTTGATATAATATCTCTATATAATAGTAATTAGAGGTCTGAGTCAGAGTTAACTACCTTTACATGTAGCCAGTATTATGTTCTACCATCGACCTATAACAAAGCAGCTGATTAAAAGTGAGAAAGAGAGAGAGAGCAAATACTAACTCTCTCGTCTCTCACCTGAGTGGATAATTTATTAACAATACACATTCTATACAATACGCAATGCAATACAATGTAATGCAATTGAGGAGGAGATATAATGACTTTGCGCAGTCGTTGAAAAAGTCGGTAATTGGACAATTATGTATTAACCTACATACCTACCTGCCTACAATGCATGAACCGACTCAGTTGTTCAAACGAGAGTCTTGTCTGTATAATTTTAATATACAGATATATATATATGTATATCATACGATTATGATAATTAAATAGTTGTTTTATGCAGGTTTTTCAGACAGGTGACGAGGCAATGCTTAAATCGGTTGCAGATGTTGATCAGGTCAAGTTGTTCGATAATTTTAGGTACTTTACTGCAACGCCGTTACCCTCTGATTATTAATTGACACTTAAAAAGTGTATATAAAAGTATTATGTAAATACCCAACTGTCTATAACCCCATCATAAGTGGATAAACTTTTAAAATATGCGTCATAGAAGTTGTGCAGATTTTCGTTATCTTGGGTTGAGTATTTAAAACACGCACCTATAAATTAGTAATGTAAAACACAATGCCCGGTGTATATATTTAGTGCCAAATTTTATAATGTATATATAAAATATTATTATGTTCTTTTTATCTAATTATATTTCCGTTCATGTAAATTATTGTTGAGTTGAACGAGAAAGTGTTATTATTAGATAACCAGGTCTTCATGTATCAAAATACTTACAGTGTACTTAGAAATTGAATGCATCACGTTTCTTTTATTACTCATATACAGAAGTATTTATTTCGATTTTATTATTGTTATTGCAATAGGTAATATTATACTACATATAATGTAATACTATATTAGTCATTAATTAAATGAACACCCTACATTACTGTTGTCTATTCGATGTTTTACAAATTATATTTTAAATTATCTTGATTAAAACATTATTCTTTATAGATTCTAACTACTTACTGCTTTGAAATATAGAGAGTACCTACTCTTAATTGTTTTTTGTGGTGTGTGAGTTTTTTGAGTGAGGGAAAAATTATATTTTAAAATAAAAAATTATCCATTTTATGTGCTATTAGATGAATTTTATGTATATATATATACTCCATAATATACAATTAATTTATAGATATTTATGTCTTTGGTGAGTTTTTTATATGGAGTATTTTTAAATTTTAAATAAGTAAAGTCAAATTCGTTTTTGGGACACAAACGTTAATACATGAATTACATCGATTGAGACAAATTTTTGAAAGTAAAAACTAAATTTGAATATATTTTTTGTTTCGATCCTTTATCATTTACAATGTCATATAGAAATAATAATAATGAATTTAAAATTATTACATCAGTTTATTTCTTGTCAGCTATAGCTATTCATATAAAATATAGTGATTTACTAAAGAAAGTTAACATAATTATAGTGGTTTGTCTCCTTCTAAAGATTTATGAACTACTAATTAATGTAAAATACATTTATTTCGTAACGAATTAACTATCCTACTTATATCGCATGAAACGATTATAACAATAAAATACCAAACAATTCGCTAATTAGCATGAAGGTTATTACCAAAAGGTTATCAATAAAATGTACATTACCGATCTCCAATTATCAATAAACAATACAATGGATTTACGTCATTCAATTAAAGAATATTTGTATAAAGAAACTATGTATTGCGCATTTAAATATAACAATTGCTTCGCGTCAAGAAGCTTTTGAGAAGTAAAAGCATTTAATTAAATGTCTTTGTTGATAGCCTATATATAGGCATTATATAGGCATAATAAAATATGTTGCATTAAATTGATGCTTAATCTTTGAAGGGTAGGTATATAATCTTATTATGTATATTGGATTCAGTGAAACTCAATTTCGTCCCCAAAAACGGGTGCCACAAAAAATGTGAATTGTCTGTTGTATTTACAAATATGGTCCATAACTGAATTAATCAGGTCATTTCGTTTACAATTACGAAAAAATCAATTAAATTAAATTATAGTAAATAAAGACAATTATTCTGATAAATTGTTTAGGCTCATATTTTGTGTTTTATCTTAAATGTACGCTTATTAGTGACGCGTACCTATATGTTTTTAAATATGTATATACATATTCGCTATTCTAAATTTATACAATGTAAAAATAGTTACAATTACAGGACAGAATAATAAAATATTATTATTTTCAATTATATAGGTATATACAATTTTGCCTAAAATGGTATTTTGACAAAACTAAAAACACGTTTCTTTTTTTTGTATAGTTCATATTTGGACATTTTAGAGTAGAATATGTCAAAGATTTCGTACATTTATACTAAATTTGAAATATATATTTATATCAAATGTGTTATAAGTTGGAAATTTATCTTCAATATACCTATATCTATATATATATATATATATATATCTATAAGTACCTGACATATTTCATGCATATGTATGAGTCATCCAAAGACAGTACCTTAATATTGGTAATAAATAACGTTTTCGCATTGTGCGCATATTATTTATATTTCTTCAAGTAAAGGTATTCAATTTTCTTATAACAATAAGGAAAAGTCACGCCTAAAATGGAGTATATAATACATTACAGTTAAAATACATAATATAAGTATAGAATAATGAAGCGTAACATATTTACTACATTTATGACATACTTCATTTAATTACATTTGTCGTCTGGTACGCCACTTAAGATCATAAATAATATGTATTACTCGTATATAAAGTATTTCGTTTTTGGAATGATATCCTCAATACTACATTTATAAATAAGCACCTCTAACTTGCTATATATAATGGCATAACTATAATTGTATAAGCAACATTACACCAATATGATTTATACTGAATAGAAACTATAATATTGACGACTATAATATACACGCATATATACTATTCATCAGCGGAAAACATATGTGTAGAAAATAGTATATATTGTTCAATTAAAAGCTTAAGAACATACATTTTACCTATATATAGAGAGATTAATAACATTTTAGTTTTATAATTACGTGTATCATTACGAAGATTACAGTGACGTAGGTATATACCCATATATATGGCTTATAATATAAGTTGAAGACTGGTTGCAAATAGGTAGTTAATTACACAATTTGAAGCTTCCTGCAGTTTCAAAACCACACAAGAGGTCTTTTAAAAAAGTTGCACTCATATAATTAAAAAAATGCCATTATATACTCAATACCCTTTAGCTCTATTGTATACGAAGTGTTTATAGGTACACTGGAACTATACATATACATTATGTGCATGCTTATACACATGACAAATAAAACTTATATATCAACCTTAATTCCTCCTTATATACTGTTATTATTCAAACTACGATATATTAATTATATTTAAAATAGTTGACCGGTTTTGATAATTATATGCATATGCATATTATATATGGGTATATATACCCACTTGTGACATAATATTATGCACCTCGTAAATAAAGTATAATACTGGATTAAATGAGTATTTAGCTTATTACTGTATAATTAATACACATATATGTGTTAATATTGACATATAATTATACATTCCTTAATGTAAATATTTATACAGGTATGCATATAATTATGCTGAAACACATATAATTACTGCACTAATGTCAAATATATAAGATCCGAAAACACATGAATACACCTAATCTTGGATATTACAATGAATATTTTGACTGTATTAGCGGCTGATGACAACTTATAAATCGGTCAATACGGACTTATCTCAAATACCCAATCGAATTTTGGACAGCAAAGTCGTGATACAATTATAATTGAGATAGTCCTTTATTTTGTAGTGTTTAATTTGTAGATATTTCAGAGTATCTTGAATACAGACCTTATAATATGTATCTAGGTACATGTTTTATGACTTTTATATCAAAAGTTAGAACCAATACTTTTCTTAATATGTAAACATATTACAAAATTCCATCTGAAACTACTATACAAAAAAGATGTCTTTCCTTTAATATACATGTTTGAAAAATGTCGATTTTTTATAAAGAGCAATTAATGAAATTCCATAAAGTATGAAATCTAAAAATCTAAAACGATCTAAAGAGATCTATAACGATCTCTAATGAATAGGAACTTATTAGCAATCAAGATCCCAATATATTTTTTATTGACTTAAAAAATTTACACCGATTTAATTTCTTTTTTTTAGTTAATGTTATTATTTATAACACAAATAAATATGTTTACATATATAAAATATTGCTAAATACTATATCACTTTCGTATAAGTAATAGTGTAAAAAACAATAAGTTATAGATTATTTTAACTTATTCGGTAAATTCTTACACGCATATTATTTATTTTTGAAATCATAAACAGTTCATTTGCGATAGCTTAAATTGTAGACACAGTGCAAATATGAAGACACTCTTAAATACATATTTGATGTTTCACAAAACCGCAAGAATTGGAAATTGGAACCCATACATTTTTTCTTCGCTATACATATATTGTAATGATTTGATGTATAGACGGGTAACACATACATGTAACAATGCCGGATATACCAAAGATACAAGGTACTCATAAAAACAGATTATTGTCTAAAATGTTTGCGCAATGAGTTTTGAATTTAAGTTACTGATTATATAAGTGAACCAAAGCCCCCACTGTTAAACATTGACACAATTATTCCTAATACGTTAATTATTATTATAGATTTTACTCTTTGCTTTATATAGACTAATATGTACCTTTAAAAGAGTGTCCAAATACATGTACCTATATAGGTCTTATGCTATGGAACTGCGTTTTACCTATACATGGTGGCTAACGGGAAGTATTTTTCACATAGGTATAATATATAGATTATTGAGGAATGCATGGAATGTTTTAAATGCGGTTAAATTACACGTTGTATTTTTAGACTTATTGGTACATTTCACTCTAAGCCGTCAGTGTAACATGCAACATGCTTATTGATTTGGAATATAATTGTATTTCGTTGGCATTACTGGAACAACTATACTTAGGTAAATAAATAGATTCTGTAGGTTACGTTTTGTTAAAAAAACTCGCTTGTCAAGCTCTGGAGCTGTTTATAGCTTCTGTTGAACCGAAAATCGAAAATGTGAATATAAATGAAGGCAGTTGAACCTATATATATATACATTAACATAACTGGTTTAAGTAAACGTGTGCATATTATAGCTATAACGGCAAGGACACAAAGGTGTGGTAGAAACATTCCTATAAATCGAATTGATTGATATGACTATAAACTTACCTTAAACTTACGGTCAACCTCGTCTCTCTTATTGCTATAAAACTATTTTAAGGATTAAAACTCATTAAATCATTTGCTGGAACATTTTTCATTCATGACACGTTATAGCGGCGCTTTGAACAGGCGTATACCTACTTCCACTTCAAAGTAGATTTCAATGAACCTCTTGAAACCCTTATAATGTATTATACATTCTTCTAATTGAGAGTTTCCAATATATTAGGTATATGATTTTCTAGTCATGACAAATATATATAATATATGTACAAATAAAAAGCTTGTAAATTTATAATTAATATTGTTATTATTGAAGATTTCCTAATTTCTATTTCTATTTACATTAGATTTTGATTTTGGTTTCCCTTTAAGTAGATTTAACGATTATTAAGTATTTAGCATTATATACTCTACAATATATCGAAATCTTCTTAATAATCCAAAGAATATGTGATTTTAAAAACAATCTAAACGTCTGGTTTTATATGTATGTACAGCATAAATGTTAAAATAAGAGTTATTACGGATTTATTTATGAACTGAAATTAAATACTATATATATAGATGAAAACAACCATACATATTTTTTACCAAATCAAATGTTTCAGTTTAAGAATAAATAATTATATTTGACATCCAAAAGAATAACGAACTACTATAATTTTGACTATTATAATACTCTTATCAATATGATGTATATAATTATAAAGAAGCATTGTGTTTGTAATAACAATGACATAATAACAAACCACATAATAATAATATCACTAAATCACGTATCTTAATAAGCGAAGTGGTCATTAAACTTTTTATCATATATAAAACGTTAGTATCTATTACTTAATTTGACGCATATATATATATATATATATAAAAGGCTATATAAGTAACGCTATTATATCATATAGCTTTATTTTTTATAAAATTTTATTTGCATATTGGATTAATGTTACATTTTAGTATTTATCTGTTATAATCTTTAACGAATTCATTAATTTTAATTTAGCGCTTGGATATATAGACAGTGAATTCCTTGTTTAAACAAAATATTATAATTTTTTTTGTAGTGTAAATATTACAAATTTTGTCATTAATCAAAGTCCCAAATTCGTATAATGTGGCATTATATATTTTGACAGCAGATATATATACAATATATTATGACAATATTTATGACAATAATAAACATAAATATGTTACATCAGACCTACTTTCATATTTATAATGCTTTAGAATTAACTTGGAAATTATTTTTATATACAACTAAATGATCTATAAAATCTATATGTTGTCATTTGGAGAATTACATCCTGTGGGATGCAAACTTATACAAATTGGGTCAATAACAAATAAGTATAATTATAATTCTGTGGTTGTAAATACCCAATAACAGTATTATTATAATAGTTATTAAATATATGGTTAGCAATATAAATAAATTTGTTATTCACAGTCATTAGAATTATATGTATAGATTTATAGTATTGATATTTTTTTCAGTATAAAGTTATCTGTTAATTTATTTTGTATTCAAGTACTGAATTTAAATAAATAACTTATAATCATTTCAATGTTTAACTAATGTTATGCATATACATTTTTTGAGCAAACAAATACAATATTTCGTTTTTCTAATGAAACATAAATCAATGTATGCTGGATAATAGTGAAATTTTTGTATTGAATATTTGCGGAATAATGTAATTTTCTAAACGTCACAAACTTATAATCATAATTTATATCGATTTTAAGCATACATTTTAAAAATATAATTCAAGGATATGCGCTAATTTAAAAAAATATATAAAGTTCTTATTATCGAATCAATCAAATCCTTTATTATACCAAGTTAAACTATAAAATACTTTTGTTTTTGTCTGTATATATATATATATAAAATTCTTTCAAAAAGTATTAGAGAACATAAGATTGCATCACAGATTGGAAAAACAAAAGTGTAAACATCCTCGTAGAAGGCCACTAAACTTTTATAAAAACTATTAAGACAGTTTTACATACTCACCCAAGCGTATATTGATGCTCTTAGCCTAACTCGTTATCCGCTCAACTGGTAAAAGATATACGTTTTCCGCCCTTTTCTGTGTATTTTCCTGTCCTGTGATACAGATGACACTGGTATATTGACAACTGATTTTAGAGGTAAGAAAATTAATTAATGATACCCTTGGGTCTTGAAGTTATGAGCAGAACAACATTCAAATCTTCAGTGCAGTTCAGTTCAGATGCAAATAGAGTAATCGTCTAGGCCAACATAAATCACTGTCTGAATTGCAATAAAATAAGAACCAAAATACTAATCTGGTGTCTCGACAATAAATACTATAGGTACATATATGCCAACCCCTTTTCTTTCAAGCCAATTCTGGTGGTTCTATATAAGAACGTGCTACCGACGGTTGTATTGTAACCCAGACAAAATGATTGGGGCTAAGTATAATAGGTTCTGGTGTGTAAACGGATCGTAATGTTATGTACACAAAATTAGCTAACTTGGCCTGGCTATGTGTGATGTCTGGAAATTTGACAGGGCTACCAATATACTTATTAATGGGTGCAAGTTGCTTATAGTTATTATTATTGTTGTTGTTTGAATGACGGGAGGGGGCTTCTAATTTAGAATAAATATTTTTATTGTGTATACATTAACCTCGAGAGACAATACACAGTGTAAAAATATTAATTATATATCCATGGAATGCAGTATTATAAAAATATAAATATATATACACACCTAGTAGTGTTTTTATTGTCACAAAGTGCTATTGAGAGAGACTTTCTGCTGCCAAAATAGAATGTTATTTGTTCGCGATGGTACGACGATATTTGCTACAGAATCTTCTCAAATTAAAAGGTAAAACTGCTTCCACTGGCTGTTCAATTATGGTCATTTGATGGACTACACAGTAGTTAAGTATATTTTGTATAGTATTGTATAGTTCAGAAATTCAACAATAAAAAAGATCACAAAGAGCACAAATTGACGACAGAGGGAAACACATACTACGAAATTGGCGATGCTGCTTGAGTATATATGTTCCAATTATAGTTCATAAACATATGCACAACATAACACCTGATGACCCATTATAAACAGCGAAATAATAACAAAATAATAATGTCTGAAAATACTACTAGTTTCTGTTTGTTTTTCTCTTTCGATGATTGTCAATGGCAACTGCACAGTAAATAATGTATTAATTATTAAAGTGAGTAGTGTCCAAACTGGTTGCACAAATTATACACAATTGAATTAACGAAGAAGAGGAAGAAGAAGAATCTCTCAGAATCTGGTTTTCTGCAACTGCTGCCGACCAGTTGAACTTTGAGAAAGAAATATGATACACAAAAATGTGTTGATGATGATGAAGAGATTAGGGCGATCGGTATAGTTATAGGGACTAGGAGGGGAGGGAGGACAGGCAAATGCGATGATTTCACTTCCTATGCCTGCCTTCAATAATATTCCATCCCCTGTGGGTGAACTTACGTTTTCTTTTACGATGATCGGTCAGCGCATAAGGCCTGCGCAAATCATTGGAAGTTTAGATGGTGCTGTGGATACACAGTGGGAGAATTATTTGCCATGAAGAGGAAATGAAAGAAGGAAGGAAGAAAAATGATTGGAGAGAGGAAGGGAGGAGTGTAGGAAGGGAACATACACATATACCTGCACCCTGCGTGTTTATGATAGGATAAGCACCACTACAGGAGTCACACTGACTGTATCATGTAGGATGTAGTTGAAAGCACAATATGACGTACTGCAAACTCCCACCCGGTCAACTAACTCTCCTATCCTTCCTTGCACCTATATAGTCCCCTTTACTTCTTTCCTCTCGTGTTTGCCGTATACAGCAATGGTTAATGTAGAGGGTGAGGGGAGGTAATCATCTGTGATCGGAAAGGTGATCTTCTATGAGTAACATGAAAGAGATTGTATGACATTTTGCTTTGAAATCTTTTAGTTAGGCGTTTTAGTAATAGAAGTACCTGGCAAACATTGTGCATGATGGTATAGTACTTATGTTCAATTTAAAATGTTCCGTTATGCATAATTCCTCTCTCTCTCTTCTAAATAATAATTACCTATTAGTTATAGTTTGGAAAATTATATAATACCTATATACTTCACCATCAGTTATTAATCATTTTTCGACAAATTAATCTAAATGTGCACTTTTGTTCTTGCAAAGAAAGGGATAAGAAAATGTTCATATTTAAAATTTTATAAAGTAAAAAGAAGTTTATCTGTGTATCATAGTCTTCTTAGCTGTTTATATAATTATATATCAATCTTATAAATTTACATACGTATGTATATTTCAATATGTAATCAATGTATCAATACTTGCTGTATAATTGTTAACTACACTAAGAGTTATTATAATATTCTCACATTAATATTGTGTATATAAGTTTTATTGAAAAAATTATAATTATTGTATATGGTTTTTGTGTAAACATGTGTATTGTTGATATCGTTCTCCTATTATAAGCTCTTACATTATGAAAATGTAAATATGTCCATTAACAATTACGCTGTATATTCGTCACGCAACACTTCCAAGACATCAATGTGTATAATTAGATATATACATGTAATCATACATTTTAGATTAGATTATAATGGTACATAAATATAATTATATCTATAGGGGGTAAACTTGTGGCCTTTATCGAGGTATTTCACATTCTTTATCATTTTTTGCCATATACGGTTGTAATAATATTCCAATATTCTAAAATCGTCGAACTGGACTATAATTATAATACTGTTTTATTTACAATATTACATTTTTTATTATGTACCAAAGTGGCTAATTTAATATTCCTATATATATTTATACTTTTTAGTTGAAACCATGTGAACCAATTTAGGTCTTTCAAGAAAATTGAATAATATTAAAACCCTTAGTATATGTTTTCAAAATGCTCTCAAAATCAATAAAACATTGAAACTTTACAAAACTTGAGTGAAAAGTAACAAACTTAATTCATCTGCAGGCTTTACTATTCATGTATCTTATATTTTAATACTCGCCTTCGTTAATAACCGGACTTGGAAAAGTACTAATTTGAAATAGAATTTATGTTCATGATTATATTACCAGAACTGGAATTTCATATATAGTTGTAGCAATTTTGGATTAATCAAGTTAGAAAACATGAGCATTGATATAGCTTTGTATTAGAATATTTGACAGCTGATATGTTATACTCATATAATATGTATAGTATCTAATTAATAAGGCATCTTTAAAAAAATTATATTCAATATTTTAAAATCTAGGAAATTATAGTTTTAGTGTATTTTCCAAATAACATATACATAGATCTTTGTAATGATCATTTTCTTTATTAATCATATTTTCATATTAATTTAAATTGTATATAAATCTTATGTATAATAAATTTAACAAGTTGCAGGATATCTTTTATTCACGAAAAAAACATATCAATTTTAAAATTACCTATGTATAATAATATATAATTTGCATAAAATTATAGTTATACCCACATATATAATTCGTATAGTGCTAATTCATCGTTAAAATTCATAATATAGACATACAAATCCAAACATAATATAAACACAAGCAACCTTAATATCGAACATTATTATTTTCACTGAAAACATTCTTTTTCAAATGCACATATTTATTGATGTGTCCAAATTTCTATTATAAAATTATCTCTTTTTATATTACAAAAACGAATCGACATCATACACAAATATGCGGTTCTAATTTCTATCTTTTTGATTAATATTATATTTTATACAAACGAATTAAAAAAAAACTTTTGCAGTGTTTACATTTCAAAATCGGTCAAAGGCACCCCTCTATAATTAGAAGCCGCATTATAACGTAAACAACACACTGGTGGCATCATCGTGATCCAATAATTAATGCGCATAATGTGTATATTCATGTAAATAAATATTATTGACACGGTATATATATATATACATAGATAAGTTGCACAGTACAAGTAATGCAGCCCATCTTGATTATTATATTCTTGATCAGAACTCGTTCATAATTTACGTATATGTGTGCATGTGTGTGGTGTGGATTTATAGCAAAATCAGTTCTACATATAATGTATATTGTAATATATAGCGTGATGTTTTACATACATGTAGGTAGAAACATTAAAGGAGCACAAACTGTTTTGCATGTCAGCTTAGATATAATTGTATATATAAGGAGAGAGTATAAGGTATATATATTGCCACAGACACTTGACACTTAACAATATACGGGCAACAGTACAATCATGCAAACGTACAATCATGCAGTGTTTAAGAAATAACAGGAATATTTTGAATATTTGTTCTAATGTTCTCGCACTTTATACGTTGGCCTCTGTGTATATTAAATGCAATACACCAAGTTTAGTGTGTGAAGTAGACTACGCATGTACTAAAATGTAACTTAGACATGTGTAGTTTACCGAAATATCTATAAAAGATGGATAAACATAATTCTAGCCAATGCAGAGGGTATTATGTGTTTTTTGATAAAAAGCATTTCATCTGTGGCACGTAATAACCCCTTATGCAGTACATATGCTTTCAAGTAGTTCATTGGAAAGCTGTGGGAACATGTGCATTTAATTAAAACCTACACTATGCATAATATAACGCAATTCCAGCATAGGTATTTGGCAGTCACGCAAAAGAACGAGCATTAAGCATGAACCATTTCAAATGTCAAGGCATGAAACTCTTCCTAAGTATTAATAATTATAGATACTTTTACACTAATCCTCAAATGACAAAATGTAATGATATTGCAATATTATCTTCTTAAATTATTAAATTATAAAATTTGCTCTAAATTCGGATAATTATTAAATTTGCTGTATGCTTATGGTGTGACAGATCATTAAAACGTAATTGAACCTCTAAACTCGTACGATGCTCAACTAATAGATATGTTTTATTGTAGATGAAGAAGGACGTACTTATAACTAGTTTTACTTTTGCTTAATTATACCTATTATTTATGTCAAAATATTGTAATATATATTGTTATGCTATATGCTATATGACTGCTGTCCATCATAGGCTAATAGTTAGTAATATCTGTCAATAACAAAAATTCCATTACATAAGTGAAACATTTTGTTATAATGCACTAATTTTTATCGGAGATAATCAAATTGTTGCTTGCTACATTGATTTGATTAAATTAAGTAGCATGCCTAACTCGGCTTAATTGTGAACTGCATATGGCTGCTCAAGTAGAAAATTCACATAAAATTAAAATTGTATACTACTGATATAGTAAGGTGTCGGACATAAGTAATTTGAAACTGAAATTTTAACTGTGAATTATACAACTTAAATAGTCTAATTTGGAAATCGTAGAAATTTTTTGAAGGGGGAATAATAAATAAAAAGCAAAACTTTCAACAAAATTAACAGAGTGAAAACTGTTATCATTCTTACTCTATGGTATACATCTGGGAAATGCAGCAACCTTTTAACCAAAATGATCAATTTATTATCAAATTTAAAATAAGTTTAACTTGTTGACACGCAGGTATCAATGTCTATTAAAATGTATGTCTATATAGATGTCTATATGGAGGTCTATATGTATATATAGATGTTGACAATCTATGGGTAACCCCCTGATAATTTCCATCACTTTGAAAATAAGTATCTCCATTAGTATATGATTATAATTTCGAAAACTCTGTTGACATAATTTCTTGATTATTTCTGGAAAGATAATCCGTAAAAAAGTATTGTTCAAGGAGGTAGAATTTTCATAATGCTGCACTGAATTCACCCTTATAGCTATGTATTTCGAACATGAGGAAGATGAACCTGGTCATACATGTTGGTTTCCATGGAGAGGACAACTTGATGTAGAATACAAACACAATACTTTTAATTGAGAAATGCTGTCATTTAAAATACGCAAAGGCCTCATATTCTCATGAAATAAAATTGTGGTTTTTCAAAAGCCTTCGATTTTTGTAAATTATGTATGATAGAATACATATGTGTCATTTCTCTATTTTAAACATGTATAAACGAAATGTTAATCCTAATTATCCAAACCGGGTGAATGAAGGGTTTAAGGCCTTCACCCGCATTTTTGCAGTATTTTTTAAATGAACAAAACTAGACTGGAGCAATACAAGCTTTGGTAACTTCTCCTTAAAAAAGCTATTTCAACTTTTAGCCATATATGCATTCATCACGTGACCCAATGGACGGGCACGTGACCACACTCTAAAATACACCCCTTTTGTCAAAATGAGCAAAACTTACATTTTTAAATAAGAAATGTATATCCCTCTCAAAATCGACGAAATTCATTGTCAGGTATTGATTAATTTGATGGAATAAATGACTAAATATAATAAAAAATAATTTTCAGGCAAAAAATATAAAGCAAAATTTTAATTTTAAGAATTAAAAAATATTGTTAAAATAATGTAACTATTTATTAACTATGTTTTCCTTGTAATATTTTTTTACAAAACATCTTCATTAACTACATATATGCGTAGGTTAAAATATTTACTTTAGCAGGAAGGTTAAAAATTATAGAGTGAGTCTTATGAGCTCCAACTCCCCTAGATATAGAAGCACAAACAATTCTGGTATAGATATACAATAGCGTTGGTAAAAGGGTCAATTAAACAGGAGGTAAAAAGGTCAATAAAAGAGTCAGTAAAAGGGTCAGGAAAAAGGTCAATAAAAGGATCAGTAATAGGGTCAGGAAAAAGGTAAATTAAAGGGTCAGGAAAATGGTAAAATAAAGAGTCTGTAAAAGGGTAAATTAAAGGGTCAGTAACAGGGTCAATAAAAGGGTTAGTAAAAAGGTCAGTAAAAGGTGAGTAAAAGGGTCATTAAAAAGGTCAGTAAAAGGTGAGTAAAAGGGTCAGTAATAGGGTCAGGAAAAAGATTAATAAAAGGATCAGTAAAAGGGTCAGTAAAATGGTCAGTAAAAGAGTCAGTAAAATGGTCAGCAAAAGTGTCAGTAAATGGTCAATAAAATTGTCAGTAAAAGGGTCAATAAAAGGGTCAGTAAAAAAGTCATTAAAAGGCTCAGTAATATTGTCATTAAAAGGTTAGTAAAAGGGTCAGTAAAAGATGAGTAAAAGGGTCATTAAAAGGGTCAATAAAAGGGTCAGTAAATGGTCAATAAAAGTGTCCGTAAAAGGGTCAGTAAAGTCAGTAAAAGGGTCAGTAAAGTCAATTAAAGGGTCAGTAAAATGGTCAATAAAAGTGTTAGTAAAAAGGTCAGTAAAGTCAGTAAAAAGGTCAGTAAAAAGGTTAGTAAAAGGGTCAGTAAAAGATGAGTAAAAGGGTCATTAAAAGGGTGAATAAAAGGGTCAGTAAAGTTAGTGAAAGGGTCAGTAATTTGAATAAAATAGTCAGTAATAGAGTCAGTAATGTCAATTAAAGATTCAGTAATAGAGTCAGTAAAAAGATAAATAAAAGGGTCAGGAAAAGGGTCGGTAAAAGGGTAAATTAAAAGGTCAATAAAATGGTCAGTAAAAGGATCAGTAGGGTCAGTAAAAAGGTCAATAAAAGAGTCGGTAAAAGGGTCAGTAAAACCAATTTTCTTCGGTAAGTTGTTGGAAGATTGCGCTTAATAATTTTTTGCTCTCTGAGTGCTCTCAGAATATATCGACCACATCGAATACGATTATTGTTAAGCTCATCTGTTAGCCGAAGAAATTGCTTTATGAAGTATCTATTTATAGTTTACAAATTATTATTTGATTAATTATTTAAGTAATCACTTGTATGTCTCACTAGTTACTTTTTTTTAATAAATACGTTAACATCTTACACTGAGTTTTATATTTTTGTATTCTCTCAATTATGAAATATTTTATGACTAAATTGAGTACAACATATAATCAAAATATTTCCAATCTATGTTTTTCACAATATATTCTTTTACTAATTTTTCTCGAATTATTAACTATTTTACTTTACTAATTATCATTTTGAAATGAAGATCTTTTTCGATACAGCAAACTAAGTATCTTTCGTATTACATAGTTATACTTCGTCATATTTGAATGCATAAATTTGAGTAGTGTCAAATATTCATTTTATTTGTTTATACCATACGTACATTTTTATCACCATCATGAGATTACATCTTACCAGAAACGATGAAAAAGAAAAATGTAACCGGAATAGTATAAAAAAACAAAAAAATGCTACTCATCAATTGAAGATTATTTTCAAAAATTCCCCATTTATAACATATTTATTTTATTGACATATACTTCATAGAGTAATGAATACGTGGACTTCAAGGTGGTTGCTATGCAAAAGCTTAAATAATTTGATTATTTCTTTAAATTCCACTTTAACATTGTGAAATATAATAGAATCTCAAATATTAATCTTGTGAAATATATTTGTATTACATACTTTTAGGTATATGGGAAGTAAAAATATTTCTAATGAAGCTATTAATTCATTAATTTTTCAAAATTTACAGGGATTATTTTTCATCTGCCGCCATTATCGTTTTCTTTTTTTTATCAAAAGCGTATTAAAATGGTGAAAAACAATAAGAAAGAAAAGGTATTTTTATAATGACATCTTTTTATTAGCAATAAAAGGTGCATATTATTGTCGAGTAAGACTATTTGATAATAATTATTTGAAGACAATCTCACCTAGAATGCATGGCTATAAACATTCGCCTATAAACATTCAACGGAATGTTTTCCATGACAGGATTCCCAAATACTTCAAACTTTAATTAATTAAAAAAAGATTGCTATCCGTACTCTTTGGCAATAATTCAATGTTGCATATTTTTGATTCGTGAAATAAAATGGCCGAAATCATTCACATATTATTAATAGAAACAATTTTTTGGTAATTTGACCACTGTTAAATCCTACATTTTGTACACATTATTTTGCGTTCCTTCAAAATGATTTGATTGAAACTCCAAATAAAATATTCATATTATATAATAAAACTCTCGAAAATAAATTGATATGGTTGCTAAATCTTTGGATAATAATCCTCTGTTTCGGAAAAATTACAATTGATGATTTAAACCTGTGTTTTTATTCTTGGATGCTCATGCATATATGTAGATCACTATTACTCCATTGGTAGTCCATTGGTAGTCCATTGGTATTATTACATCTGATTATTGAAGACATTGCCAACTTTTATAGCATCTTGTTTTGACAAGTACATACTCATAAGTATCTTTTTGAAAATCAAGGATATACTGCATGATTTATTATTAGACCTTGGCTGATTCACACACACATTCAAAATTGACGGCAAAATTATATAAATTTGAAAAAATCAAACTTCCCGGAATGTATGACTTTCAAATATAACCGATGTGACAGTTTTATCAATGGATGGATATACAAAACAAGTTTTTTAATGGATGCATATTATTAATAATAAAAATAATAACTTTTTGTGAGCGTAAACTCTTGAATGAATCAATATAATATAATTAATTAATATAACCATAGAATGGCTATGTAAAATATTTCCTTTGAAAATATTGTGCCTTTAGAGTTTGTGGTCAACATATATAATTAAAAACAAATATAGTATATTAAACTTATTTACACGTTATTATAGAAAATATATATTTAAAAATTTATTATTATAAATTAAATTACTTTTTTATCGAGGTATTTAAAATTGAAGAAAGGATCGATATAATATTTCACCATAAACTTACTTCCTCCAATTAATGTGATTTTTTTAAAAATAGCCAATCTATGTTTATAAAGTGTATATGTACCATACTAAACGTTTATTCTGATATAGTTTAAAATTAAAGGTTGGAAAGATTTGGACTAGATGTGTATAACTTTCAAGTTATACATAAATATTATATTATTGCTTTATGTGGATGCAGTGGACAGAACAAAAGATGTTCCCAGCAATGTTGATATTATATTTCGTTCAAACATCGTCATCTGTTTTTTAAGAGTCTTCGCTTGATCATTTATTTGTAAGTTATTTGTATTATTTAACTATGGACAGAATGAAAACGATTCCGTTCATGCCTGCATTGAACGATCCTTAAAACGTCATGGAGACATAAGTATTCCAGCTCTGATGGTGCTAATCATTCGTCAAGTCAGAAAGAAATAATACTCTATAACAGAGCTCGCGACCAATGATATTCTGGACTGGAAGAGAATGTCGCAAGATATCGGTTTGCTCCATCAGCGAGTTTCTGAACACCAAAAAACCATTAACTGTACAAAAATGCCTCAAATCCAATGCACAAAAAATGAGCCAAACAAGATATACTTTAAAACAAGTCACTTGGCTTCCAATTTTGATACAATTACTCTGCAGGAGAACCGAATTGACAAATTGTTTAAACCAAATATTGTTGATCGCTCGTTGAAAATAAAGAAGAAAAGTATAGAGACAATTGTCCCTATGCTCTGGCTCAACTGCAGTGGTTTCGCATCCAGATCCCCAAGCTTT
>JAYRBW010136913.1:0-15435 GCA_036023295.1 Invenusta paracnida
TTTTACTCTTGTTTTACACTCTTTAACATCTTTCTCATTAATTGTTTGTTTATATATAGAAACATAATAATATAGAATGTTTGTTCTCTCTCTCTCTCTCTCTGCGTTTGTAAATGTTCCCAAATCATTTTTAATTGTTAATTGTTAATTGCGCGTGTATCTATGCCTTTTATTTAATATTATATCATTCGATTTTCAGAGCGATGTCAATTACTTTTTTTTAGTAGAATACTTAACTAATTAATAATACGCTTTTAATTCAGGAGAATGAGAGAGAAGGAGGTGACTATATATTCTGTTAATTAAAGTTTTAAACCGCATTTTATGTGATTTTATTCCTATTTTATTATAATACTTTGTTTACGTATTAGTAATATATATTATAGTTCTTTCCACACTTACTAGGTATTCCGTTTGCTATAATACAGCACATCATTTATAGTACATACATGTATATATATTATATATGTATTGAACATATTATACGTTATATTCTAATAATAGTATACATATCTATTGATTATTTATGTTCCTGTTAATAGATATTCATACATGTCGGCTCTTCTGAGAGACCAGCCACCACCGCTATTTTTTAACCGTTTTCCATAAAAGTGATTAATTGTTCAACCATTTGAAAATACCATAAACAATGGAGTTGGCATTCAGGAAAACCACACGTGTCTTTTTTTAAATAAATTTAATTAAGCATATAAACTTAACTAAGTCAAAATATGTTAATCTGAGAAAATGAAATTTCAAATTTATGATTAACTTGTGTTTAAATATATTATTTAATCTTTAACTGTAAATATTTATTTCTGCGCTGCTTTTAAAATTCTTATACTTTAACATTAAAGATACTACATTTATAACCTCTACTACTCGCTACACACATTTTGTAAAGAAGTAAGATAGTTTGTATAATTTATTTACATAATGTTGTAAAATTATATATATTTCACCAATTAATATATTTATTGTAGCTTGTTAACTTATAATCCAGATAAACTTTAAGCAACGATTTTAAAATAAATCTAATTTAATTTGTGAATACTGATAGTGAATTTTTCATGTTTTTTACTGATTGTCATTTTAAATTTCTTTGTCTACTTGTCTAATTAGTTTTATCAATTCTAATAAATTATCTACACTTGTTGTTAAAGATTTTTTGTTGTAATTTTTATATGTTAATCTGCTGTCATACTACAAGTCTGTAGTCTGTACTATGTTATAGTTATTATACTATAGTAATTGCTATTTATACTGTCCAATAAACAATAGCAATACCAATACAATGGCATTGGTCAAAAGTCAAAATTTACATAATATTATGTTGATTGTCAATGCCAATGAATCAAAATATCATGACTAAAATACATATATAGTATAATTTAAGGCTTCATTACCAGAGTGACAATAAAAACCAGAAAGCATTACTAACAAAGACTTAAGCTTACATCTTTGATATGAATTTAAACTTAAGTTAATATATTCACAAGGAAGTCTCAATTGCACATACTGCTTACTACTACCAGTTTATAATTGAAATATATTTATATTATAAATATTTACTTTTGGCTTCATTTAAATTTTTCTATTTAAAATCTGGGCAATCCCATATTTTAGCATCCTAAATTATTTCATTCAAATTTCCCACATTAAATTATTTTAATGTGAGAGACTACTCCATGATTATCAAGAATCTATTTAATTACCACAGGTCTAATAATTGAGAAGATTCTTTATAATCCTGGTGTGGTTGTGGTCACTAGCAGCCACCAGCTTTTAATAGTCTATATATAGTGTATATATATATTAAAATTTACTAAAAAATGGAGATAGCTGTAAATTTATTGATATATTAATTGTTTATTTAGTGTAAAATTTTACAGAAATTTGAATGAAATAATTTTGGATGCTAAAATATGTGATCATCAACATCTGTTATATTAATAATAATATAAATATATATAGAGCTTAGATACAAAAGGGGCTATTGATTTTTCATAAATTATTGCTAAGTTAACATTTTCTGTTCTAATTGAACAACTCAGCATATTTAAATAAATATTTTTTTAAGGTTTTAAAAGTAAAATAAAAAAAATATGACACAAAATATGCCATCAATAAAAGAAAACTATATATTTTTAATTTAATATAAATAAATTTAAATTTGAAGCATTGATTGGAAATATATGCCAATAAATACAAACAAATAATAACACAATTAATTAAACAATTAAGTAATATTATTTAAATTATTTAAATATTTGTTTCAGAAAAAAATGAAAAGGAATATTCATTATTAAATAATATATATATAAAAAAAAATCATTTTACTATTAATAAATACAGGTAACAAACCTTGGAATCAGCTTCACAATAGGCTATTATTAATGTTAAAATAACTAAAATAGTTTGTATCATTTATTTATTTAATATTTTAAAATTATATGTATATATTTAACCAATTAATATATGCATTGTAGCTTATTAACTTGTAATCCAGATAAACTTTAAGCAATGATTCTAAAGTAAATTTAATTTTATATGTGAATACTGATAAAATTATTCTCAGATATTTCAGATTATTGCTTTAACAATAATCATAAAAACATGATAAATTAAAGTATTTAGAATGAAATAAATAACAGGAGCATATCAAAATTGTGTTCAAATTGCCAAGTAATGGTATGCAGAGAAATAAATATAATATACAAATGAAGCAAAAAGTTGTTTGGCTATGTATGGTAAAAAATGTATGGCTATTAATATTTCACTAACATCTGACTAATACCTGGCGCGTTTATTAATTAAAGGTTTTCAGAGTTTATAATTGTTTTTTTTTTAATGCAAAACTAGAAAGAATCATATTAATGTATTTTTAAACTCTCAATAACTACCCCTTTAATTAATAAATGCACTAGGTATTAGTGGCTAACACTAGCCCTCAGATATGAAAACATTCTCTGGATTTATTGAAATAAAAATATAAAGACACAATGCATATCTAATAGTAAGTTCTTTTTTAATGCTAACTTTTTATGTTGAGTTGATTCAACCCATTTACCACCGGTCATAGAACTGTCATTTAAAAATAATGTCTATTTTAACACATAAAATATAAATAATTGAAATATTCTTACAAAATCAAACTTTTATCTATTACCAATTTGACAGAAGAGAAACAGTTGCATTAACGTAATGTGAATGGAATCTGGGAAAATTTGAAAACAAAAATACAAAATATGTTCTGTTTAAATGTGGTTCTTGTTGAATAGAAACAATACCATTCATATCAGGAATAGACAAAATATTACAAAATAGATTATTGCCTTGTGTAAATTATCTTACATGGCATGCAGTGTGTTTATAAAATCACAATCTATATAGCAAGGATGACTAAATGCTTCTATAAAACCAGAATTACATGAACATAGTTATTTAGTACAACCATAAATGCATTGTTTCATCTCCTCCAGTTTAAATATGATAAGCTGAAAAGTATTTGGGGTGGATACCCACATTGTCCTGGCTGCAGATGAACACGGTTTGGGACTTGCACATACATATGATTGATTCAACACGTATTGACTACTATTTAGTGTCCCGAATAATCGATCAGGCCTAAATAAGCGAGCAGGGCAGATATTTAGGAAAACATTAATAAGCGATCAGACCCTAATAACCGTGCAGGGCAGATTTTCTTTATAAATTTAATAACCCATCAGGATTCCTAATATCCGATCAGGGTAGATTTTCTTTTTGAAATAGGTAAAGTGATTATTAAGTAGGTACCTAGGTGATAGTAAGAAAGTATTTAAAATATTTAAATGTATAAAGTAATTGGTGATAATTTATGATAAATGAAATAACGTAAGTAAATTATTTGCTTCATTTCATTTAATCATTCAAGCTGCTGAGAGTCTTTGTATCATTTTTAATGCTTTCTTTTTTATTATTAAATATAGAATTTTAACAGCCTACAATAATTTTTACTTAATAATTATTTTAAATAATTCAAAATTAATATGGGTACTTCAATTATATTATTTCATTTATTTTAAAAATTTAGTAGGTAAAAATATAATTAATTAGTAACATTAATAACTAGTAAGTAATATTATTGAATTATAGTACATAATGAATAAATTGGACATTTTTCAAAAGTACTTACTAGGACCTACTAGTACTAGTATGTAATTATTAGATAAACCGTTGAAATACATGCATTTTCGTAAACTTAAACTATTTTAACACATTTTGTTAACAACGAAGTTTCTTTATACAGTAGTAAGTAAGTACTTAAGCAATGTCTTAATTATAATCAAAGTATTAATCAAAAGGTACGTAAATATGTACGTGAATAGGTATGACAAGTGCGTGTATAAATTTATAGAACGTAAGTAAGTACTTATATATGTAAGCAATAGGTAGGTAAGTGTAACATAGAATAGTAGGTACTTACTTAAGTACGGTCTAGCTATTGCATATCAAAAAGTACTTAGGTAAGTACGTACTTACCTACTTAGGCTCTGCAACTAGCGAGAACAGCTTTGCAAATTGAATAAGCGATCAGACCCGAATAACCGAGCAGGACGGAAAATAACATCAAAATTAATAAGCGATCAGCTCCTAATAATGCCGATCAGGGCGGAATTTTAAGGACAAATTTAATAAGCGATCATGATCGGTTATTCGGGACACTACAATATATAGCATATTTCATATTAAATATGTACACGAACTATCAAATAAATAATTTAAAAAATTAACTTGATAAAAGTAAAAATATTCCTGTATTACATTCAGTCATTAAATGCAATTCTCTTAGGTGAGAAAGGAGAACTTGTGTCGATAAAAGGTGTCGATAACTTCTTTATTCCAAAAGGTAGAACTTATAATTCGAGACACGCAGCCTGATTTTATAATACCGCGGAGACTGTAAACAAATACGAAATAGAGATTTTAACGCTATACAAATAAGATCAGCCAAGAATATATATGTTAGAAGTGGAATATCCGGCACATATCTACCACCTCCAAAGGCCATGTAACTTGATGAGAACGCGATGACCAAGCTTAATATTCTTCTTACAGAGAACTTCCATTGGCAATTGGCTTGCGTCATGATCAATACCACCAACAATCATCATGTGATTACCGTGTAAGAATGGAGCAGGAGTGCCGACGGGGCCTTGTAGTTGTCGAGGGCTTAGACGAACAGGGATTCGTCCGGTTCCATCGTCCAGTAGGAAGTTGCCTGTGTCATTGATAGCGATAAGAGAACCCTGGAGCTGGAGAAGACTGAAACGCAACTCTCGGGGAGTTTCATTGGAACCAGTGAGGTCCGGGAGAGACCAAATAGCGGCTTTGTTGAGAAAAGACGGTCCTGATCCAGTTGTCAAATGACTCACGAAGAGTTTTCGCATTGGAAGTGGAGCTTCCAAGTCCTATATATGCAAGATAAAGATTTAAGGACATTATCTGTCTTAATAACTTCATTATTTAAATCTAACCACTTTAAAATTAAATTAAATTTCGCCGAATCTACCAATTAAAAAATGTTGAATCATGATAATAAATTGGCATATATAGAAATATATTTCCCAATTTTTATCTTGATTGTTAAACAACTGAATTTATGAAACCGGATTTGTGCAGAATCCTTTGTGATAGTATTAATACAATTTAATACTATTATTTTGAGACATTTTTTGGTCTTTTTGCAAAATAATGTTTTTAAAACTGACAGCAATGAAACAGTTTCAGATATACCGAAAATATATATTTGCTCTTAACATTAATTTAATGAAAGTAGTTAATACTTCTTTTTTTGTAACTCTCATTTACATGAAATTTATTAAAATAAAATGATTTTTTATTGACGAAAAATTATAACGCGATGTATACATATAAATGAAATCAATAATCTAGTGAAATCTCTTTGTTTAATTACACAATGGTTTGTATTTGGAGCGGTATAGATATAATCGCAGAATATTAATTTTAGTAGCATATAGGCATTACAACAAGTTAAGCTATTAATAAAAATATAATTTTTGTTGTTAACTTTGTATTTAAATTTCTTTTTACATTATTGAAGAAAACTGGTACTATTTCATATGAAATACACATCTTGTGTATTTTTAACTTTAGTAGGTAAATATTTGGTGATAACTTATATGTACTATTTCATATGAAATACACAATTGTGTATTTTTAACTTTAGTAGGTAAATATTTTGTGATAAATTATGACTAATAATTTCCTTGAATTGCAATATTTGAAAGAAAAAATTGGCTTAAATAAAAGAATGTCAATAATATTTGTGCGTGTACGAAGGAAAATATATCGTTGAATATCATTCCTAGGAACATAGGCCCGTATTCATAGTCGCTCCTTGAGTTTCAAGGAGACCTTGAACGTACATATGGTTTTATACGTGAAAGGTGGCTTTAAGATATTTTAAGGATCTTAAAGATACCTTAACGTTTATTATAGTATCTGAAAATATTCCATGGTCTTATGGAGATATTGATGTATGTAACCGTATACGTTCAAGGTCTCCTTGAAACTCAAGGAGCGACTGTGAATACGGGCCATAGGAATAAATATGTACGATATTATATATTAATGATAATAAAAAAAAAATTAATACATTTACTGTAAACTATACTTTTTGAGAATTCATAATTTGTATTTCAAATAATACTTAAAAAAATGCCAATTGAATTATAAAAATGTATACTAACTGCAAACTAAACCATATCATGTAACATTTTGAATAGATGCCAATAGCCCATATACCTACCTATGTCGGAAAATAAATAATATACAAGTTATTTGGACCATATTTTATATGAATTGCAATTAAAAATATAATTAAGAAAAGTAAATGACTCATCTTTCCATATAACAAATCTAATACTATGCAAGAAAATTATTTTAAATGAAAGCTAAAATTTGAAAATATTATAAGAGATCTTCATAATTTGCATTATAAATTTTGTTTTAATTTCAAACGAAACAAATGGTTTCAGTTTATTGTTGTAGGATATTGGTATTGTAGTTTAAGACTTTAAATCGTATTTACTAATATTTAATTTGTTTATGCTTATGTAATCAAGAATCTAACTGCAGATCCTACTAGTAAGTTAATTTTTCTTTGGTTTTTTGTTTTATTTGAGAAGATATTAAAGAATTTATTAGAGAAAATTGCTTTATTCATGTAAATTTTTCTTCCTGAATTTATATTTTAATTTTACATTTTTTTTATAAAGTATACCCATTGTTGAATTATTGCAAAAATCTAACTATTTTAAATAAAGTGTTTTTGTCTATTTTATTTCAATTGGAAAAATATTAAAAAATTATATAATATATATATACTATAATATAGTATAGCCTATTTAGATATAATTCAAATTGACAAATTTGATTTGTTAACTAGATAAACTAGACTAAAAAAGTCTCAAATTTCTATAAAAAGGCTTACTTAACTCAAACTGTTAACAACCTAGTCTTAAACTATATTTTAAGAATAAACAAGCAAAACATATTTTAAGAATAAACATGCAAAACATAATTTAATTATATTTTAGGCACATTAATTAATAATTAAATATAGTCTTACAATGGCAATGGATGTCTGTATGTGTTGAGAATCATGACATATAAAATTTCTAGTAAATGTCAAGAATCATTTTTGGAAAATTACTTATAAATGACTAGAATCATTTTCAAAAAATATATATAAAAATGTTTAAAATAATTAAAATAAATGAATATTTTATTAAATCACAGTTTATTAAAATAAAAGCAGCAAAAAATAATTTAATTCAGGAAACTGAGAGATTACATTAACTTTATATATTGTAATACTATTCTAAAGGATAGTGAGATGCTTGATAATCATGGTGTAATTGCAGCTGCCAGCTTTTAATAGTGTATAGAGGTTACTTGTTAATTAGGTACATCTATTTATTTTCTGAAAAAATTAAAATTATGGCCAATAACTCCACAATTGCTTCTCATTAAAGATTCTTGACATTAAAAATAAATTATAAAGTTAAAGGTTCTTGACATCTACAATTAATGAATGGCAATGGTCTATCAGAACATTCTCAATGATAATGTATCATTCTCAGCACTCAGTAAAAAGATCCAGAATACTTCTAGTCAAAACTTTCTACTTGGTATAGCCAGTGGTCCAGTGCCAGCTATAAATATAATCACTCTCTTGATCTGCCTTAGCATTAAGTCAATATAACTTCAATATTATTTTAAAAACATTACTATAATACAATATATACTAAAAGAGAATACATTAGCAGGATATTATCAATGCTGTCCATAACACCAAGAACTAATCAAGTAAAAAGAGTAAATATTTAGACAATATGCATTAAAGCCAGGCTCATGATGTGATATATACTGAACTGAAAGTTAGTTTCTGAGCTATCTGTATCTACAAAAATTCTTGTACAGAAAGTAGATTAACAACCTTGTCCATGACATTGAAAATCTGTTGGTCTCCAGAGAAGAACCTTATATAATGGTTTGGGGCAAGTAGTTCTCCAAGTGAACAATGTGACTCACAAGGTCTAGTCACTTTTTATGCAGTACTGCACTAGATCAAATTAGTGTCTATTAATAGATGGTTTCATTTCAATCAGTTCTGGGTCAATGAATATTATAGACATAACAAAAAAAACTGAATGGACACTGTCAATTTCCTTGACCTTCTGAAAAGTTTCAGTCAAAGTTCATATTTTAACATTATAATAGAAATATTCTACTACTGATGTAAAAAGAAGTGCTTATAGTGAGTTGGTTAGGGATGTAGAATGTCACACTGAGCAAAGTTGCTTGCCATGTGAGACTGCAATTTAAATGACAGTCTTTATAAGAGTCTTGTCAAGTGTCATTGGCAGTTGTCCTAGGGACATAAAAATTTACATATATAAAATAGAGAATTATAGATACAAAACCATAATAGGAGTCTGAGAGGGTCACATGCAAAATTCAAGCTTTAAAATATACAAAAACTGTATCTAGAAAAACAAGGCCCAGGGTTCATACAGGTCCTGCAGGTCCTGATTTTGAGATGGTCCTGCAAAAGTCCTGCTTTTGGATGTCATATTGTATAAAAAAAATTTTTTTACAATAAAATATAAACTCACCCATTTTAATAAACAATTATTTTTTTTATTTTTTCAGTTATTATGTCATATTGTATAAATTATTTTTTACTGTGAAATATAAACTTACCAATTTTAATAAATTTTTTTGATTTCTCATACTGGCCCTAACAAAAATATTGCCACCCTACACATTGCTTTTTTTATATTTCAGTAGGACAATATTCAAACTATATAAAAATTATGTAGGGTGAGGTTATTTTTCTCAGGGCCTGTATTTTATTTATTTCAAAGACAATATCTGTTTGAATGTAAAATGTAATGTAACATATGTACATCAATAGTGATCATCATTTGCCTATTACATCGATTTACCTAGATTACAAAGCAACTTGTACCCTCAATGATCTCAAGAATTCAGGCAAAATGTCAGAGAGAGATGTTTACACAATGAAATCTGAAACAAGAACATTCATTCAAACTCTTCTTAAAGGGCTCCAAAAGAAATCTCCTATTACAAAGGATTTGACTGTTGCATTGTCCTGTTTGACTCCAGAAAATATTGCCAATGGATCATCAACAAAAGACAACTTTGCTCTTGTTCTTCACAAATTAGCTGAATGTGGATGGATATGTGCTGATGATGTGGATTGTCTTAAATTTCAGTTTACATTATTTATTGACAATATCATACAGAATGATTTTAAAAAGGAAACTTCCTCTGCTTTTCGAGTTGGTTGTGACCGTCTGAATAAATACTTCACAGAACATTTGTCACAGGACCCATCCTACAACAAACTGTGGAGGATCATAAAGAAGCTACTAGTTTTGCCTCATGGACAGGCTGTGGTTGAGAGAGGTTTTAGTCTGAACAATGATGTTGATGTAGTGAATTTATCTGAGAGATCACTAGTAGCTCGAAGATCCATTGTTGACCATATTTGCATGGTAAGCAAATATTTCATTAAGTTGATTAATAGTCTTATTTTAAAAGTTTTTGGTATGATATGATAATTTATTCTTAATATATTTTTAGTTTGGTAGTGTTTCTGATGTAGAATTGACTGGTCAATTAATTGCTGCAGCTGGATCAGTCAGGTCAAATTATCATAAATTTCTAGAAGCTGCAGAGAATGATGAGAAGAAGAAGAAGGAGGCAACAAGAAAAAGACAACTAGAGGAAGTGGATGAAATAAATGATTTACATAAATGTGCATGTCAATTGGAGAGTGATGTAGTAATACTTGAGACACAAGCCAATGAACTTTGCAATAAAGTGGTTCACTCTAAGGATATCAAATCAATGCTCCTGCAGAGTAATGCTTTACAAATGGCATCCCAAAAGAAAAAAGAAGAAAAATCTAACATTGACAAAGTTGTTCAATTAAAACTTGCTTAATAATGTTATCTGATTGTGATTATGTGATTGTTTTTACTACATATTACTACATATTCTACATTTTTATTATGTTATGTGATTGTGATTATGTGATTGTTTTTACTACATATTACTAGATATTCTACATTTTATCATGTTATGTGATTGCTTTTACTACATTACATATTACTAGATATTCTACATTTTTATCATGCTATGTGATTGCTTTTACTACATATTACTAGATATTCTACATTTTATCATGTTATGTGCTTGCTTTTACTACATATTACAAGATATTCTACATTTTTATAATATTATGTGATTGCTTTTACTACCTATTACTATATTACATATTACTAGATATTCTACATTTTTGTCATGTTATGTGATTGTTTTTACTGCATATTACTAAATTACATATTACTAGATATTCTACATTTTTATCATGTTCATATAAATTAAGTTTAATACTGAGTCTGTAAGTACCCTTATTTTCATATACATATATGTTGTATACATTAATGTAAATTTTGCCAATACTTTAATAAATAGTAATTATACATTTTAAGGTACTGCAAAGGTCCTGCAAAGGTTCTGCTTTTCAATAGTCCAAATGGCATACGAACCCTAATTAGGCCTATAGCCACAGTGTGGTTAAAGCAACTTTTTGTGAACTGAAAATGTCCAGTTTCAATTTCACTTTTGTATGATGGGCAATGTCTCTCCAATATAAAAACATATTTAAAAAATATATTTCCTTAGTTCATTTTCAATTTATGGCTAATTATCGATTTTTCCCCTTTTTATTTGGCCCTCAATTAAATTTATATGCAAATTTGATAATACATGAAAATGTCCATTATCAAAATCAACTCTATCTATTTATGTACACCAGGCTAAGTATTAAACACATTAAAAAATGGTTTTGCTTGGTTCATTTTTTATTTATGGCTAATTATTGATTTCTTTTCTTTTTACTCTAACAAAAAATTGATATTAAATTTTCCATGATCAACATCAATCTAAGTATTTAAATTCATCAGGCTAAGTGTAAAACATGCTAAATAATTATATTTGCTTGGTGTCATTTAGTTTTGTATCAATATATAGCCTGTTCAGTTTCATTAGTGTTTTATCAATAATATGAAACATTTAGCTTTAATAGGGTATTAGCATTTATTATTATTAATTAAATTAGAAAATTATTTAAGTTGATTTTTGATTTTTTGTTATATAGCAATTAAATTACCATGATATATAGGTCATCAATTATTCTGTTTTGTTTATTGTATTTGAATTTAAATTATGTCTGATAAATATATTAAAATACATAACTATATATGGTCATGGTTCATTTTAATAGACATATGTGAATATTTAAAATGCATGACCATATATGGTCATGGTTAGCTGGCTAGGTATATATAATCAAAATTCAAACTGTATTTATTTATTCAGTATGATGAAATATACTAAGACACACACCAAAATCCCCAGTTAAGTTTGTTTATTATGTCTAAACAAAAGTAAAGACATGCAACTATTAAATGATAACCATCATGCAGTTATCAACAAACATGTTTAGGTGGGATATGATCCCCATGATGAGCAACTCCCAATAGCCATATGCAGTACCTGTCAACTGACTGCAGGAATACAAAAATGGCATCTACATGAGGAAAATTAACATCTATGACCACACTGATTGGCAAGCAGCCATGGTTCACCCAAAGTCAAGAACTGTATATATATGTGACTGCATAGTGTGCAACATTGGGCATTCAAATTCTCCCAATCTTAGAGGATCTTTTGGTTCTTCAAAGAAATGCAAAGGGTTGACCAAAATTAAATGCCCATACTGTGCTACCCCTGATACTGCACCTCTTGACACTGTTCAGAGTGCCTCACTCAGTTTGGAATTGGAAAGCTGCATGATTGTAGCATTCAAGGTCACATTGACAATATTCATTGTCTTATTAATGACTCAACATCACCAATTGGGGCCAACCATATTGCAACTTTCATTGTGAAAGACAAATCAGGAGCATCTGGTTCAAGCAACTCAAATGTTTCTCTTTCTTCTCTTCAAGGGGCTTGCCATTTGAATGTTGCAATCTCTCTGCCATTACCAATAAGAGAAAGACAGCCAATATATAGCCATAAGTCAATATCAGATATGCAGCAAGACCTAAACCTCAGTAACTGACAAATTCTTAAGTTAGGTACTCACCTCCACAATGGTGCTAACTGCTGTCATGATGCAATTTCACCCTGTCTCAGGTTGACTCTATGTGATATGGACCACAGATAATGAATTTTTTCACATTAAGCCTATTGATTTTAATAAAGCAGAAAAAATGTTGTGTGGGAACAAATGGCACAATGGACCAACATTGATGGCCTCATAGACTATGTTATGCAAATGTGTGATTATGATGCCACCAATGATATTTTGATACAAATTAGTATTGATAGAGGTGGCAGATTCCTCAAAATTTGTGTTTCTATATTTTGTTTTGATCAGGAATACAGAAAGCATGATTTCAAAAACCCATGTATCAAATCCATTTTCATTCTAGCCATTGTGCCTAATGTACAAGTGAACTACGCCAACCTCAAAAAGATTTTGGTAGAACTTGGTATGACAAATTTAAAAAGAAAGTTTGTCATTGCATGTAATACTTAGTCTGGTGTAGTTAAATAGTTATAGTTGATTTTGATAATGGACAATTTCATTTGCAGTGTTGCAACTGGAACATCCTGCTTTTTTTTAATACTTGAGCCTGCATTATGCAGTATTTTTTGGTTTGCTATGCTTTTACATCTTACACTTTTATTCCAGATTCATCTCCAACTTTATCTCTAGAACTATTTGGCCTACAAAGTTGAATTTCATATCAACCGAAAGCTTATTGAATTTTAAGGAATATTAATTTTTTCCGAATTTAATTTAATTTCTTCCTTCAAAAGTTATTATGTCATAAAGGATTACTAGATATATAATTACATGTAAACACATTCATCCCAAACTTTATCTCAAGAACTACTCGACCTATAATAATGATATATACATCAATCGAAAACTTATCAAATTGTAGGAATACGAATTTTTATATAGCATCATATATATATACCTATAATGTTATATATATACTTAGCATCATACTGTTTACCTAAGTATAATGTTTTCTCCAAAATATAATATTACATTGTACAAATAAATGAACTATTGTTTAATAATATTATTATATGGGTATATTTATATTATAAAAAAATTACCAAGCTTTGGCACTTGCAGATTTGAATCGACCCCTCCCTGTGTTATTATTTTAAGAAATCCCAGTGGCAACACTGCATTTGATATCGAATTTGCATTTTTATAATTTAAGAATTAAATAAAAAGGGGAGAAATCGATAAATGACCATAAACCAAAATGAACCAAGCAAAAACATTTTTTCAATGTATTTTATACTTAGTCTGGTGTACTTAACTAGTTAGAGTTGATTTTGATAATCATGGACATTTTCAGTAGCTGCTAAAAATTTGTCTGGAAAATAAAAAAAGACATATCTGTTACAGTATGCAATTATTCCCCATATTACTACATGTCTGAATGAGCATTTGAAAAATAAATTCTTTAGCATAAGCTTTAACGAATCTGACAGCTATTTAGCCATTGTACAATATCTGTATAATGGAGAAGTAATAATAGATTTGTTGGAATTTGAAGAAATTTGATGCTGCATCTATTGTGGAAACAGTTAGAAGTCAGATTATACTGTCTTAACCTGCAATTTTTTATAGTCATGCAATTTACTTTCCATTTTTGGCTGCATTAGCACTGCTATTGTATTATCTATTAAATTCATTTACAGTTTTGGTTTTGAATTTTTTTAATCTTTAATCATATAAAACCGATGGAAAAATTTCTTTAAAAATTGTGAAAGCCCTGAATATAAGTGAAATATATTATATTTAGAACTGCAATGTACCTTTTAATATGTAGTACATTTAAACTAATTTAAAAACATACAATGTCTTTCAAGATTTAAGTACAATGTAACCAAAATAAGACTATTTTTAAATATATTATATAGAAATACATTTAAACTTGTTTTAATATATACAATTTGTAGTCCTATGTTTAGTATGTTTTAACCCAAATACATTTTGACATATTACCATTTTAGCCTTAGATTTTCTTCCAAACATTCCTATGCATACAAGCTTCCTACACATTGATACTAAAAGTCCAGGACTTAAAACCACCTAGGCCTTTATTTATAATATAAGAAGAAACATATTTCTTATAATTTGTACTTTTCAGTTGAGTTGCATTCTATGTAGTCTAGCAAGGATTCATCATGAGTATATTTGTCTCTCAACCTTATATATTACTTGTTAAACTAGAGTACTTTTAATATTTATTTAGCATATCATTTTCTATGAAATGCAGGCTGGTTTTTCAAGGCTTGACACCTTACTAGCTGTCTACAGAAGTGACAGTATAAAACAAGATTAAAACTCAAAAATGTCTTTATTTTTTGTTCAAATATGATTCATTAATACCAAAATGCTATGAAACATGATAAAATAAGGGTTCATGATTATACATGATAGATAGCTTCAAATATAAAACATACAATATACCGACTGTATTTCTTTGATTAAGTGTAGCAGTGTTGGATATACTGCTGATATTATTTTTGTTTGTCATTTTTATGATGGTTGTATATCAGATTTATTTAATTTTGTATACATTTTATTGCAATATATATTTTAAATTGATATGAACAATTCAGGGATAAAAAATAGTATGTTTCTTATTACTGAAATCATTCATAGGCTGATTTATACTACTGTATTTATTTATACATTTTTATTGTAAGATAAAATCAAATTCTGGGAAA
>JAYRBW010136924.1:0-15434 GCA_036023295.1 Invenusta paracnida
TACGTTAATTGCTAATTAATGATTTTTTTCGATATCATTGTTATACAACAATTTAAATTTTCGATATTAACAATAAACAGTATTAATACTCTATTGTGTGATTTTCTCTATATTTTGCTATATTCTTGTTAGTGAGTCAATAATAATATCGATATTGATTATAGTATTCAATATCTATAATAATTACACAATAATTAACTAAGAAACGATTAATTTATTTTAGTAAGCAGCAAATAACTCTACTTAGTACTTTATAAAATATTTATTCTCGAATTAAAAATAGAAAAAAATAAATCTTCCAACATTTACCTTATCCTGCATTAACTATTTAGGCTACGATCTAGGACTCTTCAGTCCAGGGAAACTGCGCACGGAGCTGCGGAACCTTCTCGCCGATCACCACACCATGGAAGAGGAGATGGAAGCTGCCGCAATGACTGCTGCAGCCCTGATGCAGTGGTTTGCACCCACTACACCCACTCCTAGCAACCCCTGGCGACTTCAACAACGCGACATGATGCGCAAACTGGAGCAGATCAACCGTCAAGTCTACCGAAAGGGAGGCAATGGAAACGGTGGTGTAGGTGGCGGTGGAAATCGATACCTCCAACAGGGTGGTATGCCACCAGCACTAGGCGGAGGACGCGGTCGATATCTCGATGCGATAGCTGGCGTGCCCAACTCGTTTACGGGTAAGAAGACATTTTTAGATGAAGACACTTCACAATCTGATTAAAACTTTAAATTGAATTGACTTGATTACATTATATTCATTGATTAAATTAGATTAGATTAGTTTAGATTCGATTGAATTAATTTAGATTACCTACGTAGATTATATTAGATTGCACTTTTGATTACATTACATAGATTATATAGATTGCCGTTTAAGTAGTATTAGTAATATTTTGTTCCCGTTTAATAAACTGACTTCAAAATTAATGAGATTTTGCAACATTTTTTATGACGAAGGTTATGCTAATATTAGTGTGTACCCCAATCCCCTCGAAATGGCCATAACAAAAATTGCATTGTAGTGGAATTTTTCACATTTGTCATGTCAATCTTTGAACGAAGTAATAGTAAGATGTGTAAGTATAACTTATATAAGTATAACCAATATTTAAAAATAAATGTATTGATTATATTTATTGATTATGATTTATTATTAATTTTGCTAAGAAATTTTAAGTATATACATTTTTGGCATACATTTTTTATTTTGAATTTTCTTCAACTTGTTGTTTTTCAAGTAGCTAAATTTCTATATCTACAACATCTGTTATTATCAGAATAAATTCTACAAGTTCTTATAAATGAACTAGAGAGAAATTAAAAAATACCTTCTTTGTTGTATGCTTTGGTGATTTAAAAATTTATGAACATTAATATACACCCTTTTGTCTTCTTCAGATTCCATGAATTGCGGATCTATGGCCGATATGCCGCCCAACAGCACTTCTCCCCAGCTCACGGCGGCGAACTCACTGCCCCCGACCGCCGGTAATGTCGACAAGGATGCGGCAGCGGCGGCCGGTGTCAACGGCAGTGACACCAACACTACCGGAATCAACAACAGACCATCTTCAGCGGCGGCGTTGGCGGCGGGTATTGGCCTCAACAACAGTCAGATTGATCACCACGGCAAACAACAACGTGGGGGTGCCGGCGGCTGCGGAGACACTGCAGGCAATACAGGAGGAAACAATCTCAACTGCGGATTCACCGACGAGGAGGTAGCTGAACTGGAAGCACAGGGGATTAAACCCTGGGACGAAGAAGCAGGAGCAGCGTTAGCCGCTCTCCATGGCGATCTCGACTATCTACTCGAATAGGAAACCAATTTTTTGCTTACTCAACTCATTCACTACATTTTATCTCTTGCTCTCTCCTATCTGCCTCTATCTTTCTCATTCACTCATTCATTCGTGTATCTCTGTCTCCTTTTTTTCTAGTGTGATGCTGCGTCTTGGTCACTTAAATATATATATGTAATACACCAGTCGTTACTACTCTTCCTCCCTTATTTTCTTGCTTGAATATTACCTATTTACATTTACATTTTCTTTTTTTGTCTTCCTTCCTATAATTTAGACTTCTTCTCTTTTGTGGACACCCATTCTCTTTTCTCTCTTGTCTCTTCTTGCCTTGTAAAATCCTTTCACTTTGTGTTGCGCGCGTTTTATATGTAATTACAGACACGCAGTGTTCAAAAAGAATACATTGATACATTCTTGTTTCATTGATATCAAGAACATACACATCGCACCTAAACGTCACGTTGCACAACGCACAAGTCAACCCTATTCATACTAGAGTCTTCCATATAGGTATACTTGTAAACGCAGGATCAATAATATCCCACTTGTCCACTAGTGATATTTTTAAATTTTAGTTGTTTGTGTGAAGAGTGGTCAGATTTGGTAAATCTTTCAAGAAACCGCTTCATCCTGATTTAGTATGTATATTTAGTAATTATTACACAACCCCTTTTTCACTAGATATCCTCTAAAGCCTGTAGCTCAGAGATTCGGAATCGCGCACAATCAAAAATTAGCGAGTGACATCCTCTTGACCCTTCCGACCCCTCCTCTCCCCCCCCCCCATCCCATCCCAAGCCTCTCATCCCACCCTTTTGCCTCTAAATTTCTTTTACCCACTTATTCCTAATTGCTTTTCTTATTAGCTTCATTATTATTATTACATATTATTATTATTATTCTACACAATATATTATTCTTCGTTTTTCACCCGACCGAACCACCATCAAGTTGCACTACGTGTTCCTTTGTTTTCCGATGTGGACATATTAATCAACTAACTGTTTCTTTGCTTTCGCACACTCTGATTAGAAATCGGGTTTAGTTTGTTTATTGGCGCATAATAAAGTAAAGCCATGAGGTTTTCGAACAAATATTTCTGTTTTGTATTGTCTTATAAGCTGGGATGAAGAATTTGAATGCTATAATGTGAAAACTTACACTCGGCATATTTAATAATATCAATGAGGATTTCACCATTATTAGTTTTCGTGAATGTGTAAGTGACAACATTTTCGAATAGCTTGTCTTGTAGAGCATCAAAATTCTAGTAAATATTTTTTAAATAATTACTAAAAAATATAGAAATGCCATTTCATTATATTTCTTAAAATGCTAATTTATGAAATATAGTCTGTGCGACACAAAAGATAAGTACCATCTGCTGTTTAATTTTAATCGATTTTTTTAATCCGCCCATTTACGATATAATATAAAATTCAGAAATATTGCTTACTTTTACTATTAATTTAAAATACCTATCTATGTAGAACTTGGCACCATTTCTTTATAATTAAATGTTCCTGCAGTGAATCATTCAAAGTAAATGTTTTATTGATTTCAGTTTTAAAACCCTACTAACAGTTTCATATTTAATTTTGAGTTAATTGTTTGATTCTTCCACGCAAGCTACAATGCAAATGTGTGAGCTGTTTGGTAAGTGATTATTTGCACATAAAATTACTATGCGCGTTAGTACGATAAAGTTATAATGAAAAAGTGTATTGCATATTAAATATATTATTGTATATATAAACTATCCAACGTTGTATTCAAAATGTGTGCAATACATTTTTGAAATATTCATGCGCAATTAAGCTGGTATATTTACGTACTTAACGTATTTTTGGCCAAATTTTCTTTATAATTGCTGCAAATTATTACTAGAGTTTACTAATAATTACTAAAATTACATTATTATTAGATTGTATTTTATATATCGGGGACTACTTTAACTACATCTTTAAAAGAAGTCGTTGGTATAATTATTATATTGTATGCCTGTATATTACGTTGTCCTCGGTTGAATTCATGAAAAAATAACAGATAAAACTCGAATATAGTTCTTTTGGATTATATTAAATGAAATATTATAGAAGAATGTTTTAATTTGCGTTTTAAAGTAGCAGTCGCGCATCTTGACATTTTTATATTATCTCTGTATTAATTAGAACACATATTTAAGAGGTATTTTGATTTGTCCAATTAAAAGAATTTTTTATTTTTTCAAATCGACTTAGTTGTACATATTTGAAATTAATAAAACGTAAATAATTTAATATTCAAGACATTGCTATTTGTCAATTCTGAAATAATAACTTATACATTAACGTACATTTTCAACTTCAGAAAGATACATAATTATGTAGAAAAAAATGTGTCTTGTAGAAGGAAAATATTAGAAAAGAGAGAATTAATAACATTATTTAATGTGCATATATCACTCAAATGTAAACGCGAATGATTTTTATTGAACTAATAATTATGCAAATCAAATATATAATTTGATGTTAGAATTTTAATCATGTATAAAAAGTTAATTTAGTAAATCTCTATGTATATATAAATTAAAGAAAAAAATACGTCATGGAATTTCGAAAAGTTAATTTAAAAGAAGGCTTAATTATATATCCATTTTCTTAAAAGTCTTCTAAAATATTATACGTATACCTTTTAATTTAATGTTTTTTCTCCTGAAAATGATCAGAACTCTGTAATATTAGTATTCATTTGCTGCAGAATGAAATTCTTTCCATTGCAGATTACCGTGAAAATGTCCCAATAGAATTTTTGGAAGAAACAATTATCATTGCATGCAAAACCAATGAGACTCGTTAGTTTGTCTAGAACATTTTACATGAGAAACGCGACCACTGTACTTTTGTGAAATAACATTTTTATAATTGCACTATAAAGTCATAGTATTTAATTACAGTATAAAAAGTGTTTCAATACTGACTAAATTTCAGTGTTGTTTTAAAAATAACATATATTGAACATGAACTCGTTTTATAAACATATATCAGTCAAGAATATATTATTGAAATAGCTTTACTATAGATGTCATTATAATTATAGTTGTGTTTGTAATTATTTGATCTCTATAACTTTATCTGTAGGGGATTTAGATTTGTCGAATAACGATTTAATAACATACCAAATCAAAGATAGATTAAATCAGATTAAATCAGATTAAAAGCCTTGACAAGTTTAAATACGTTTAAACTAAAATTTAAAATATTTAAAGTTATCAACTTGATTTGAAGTTTTTTTCAATCAAGTAATAATGAAGTTGAAATTAATCCGAAAACTGTAAATCCGCGAGTTGCTTCGTCACTTTTTGTTACACGTACAGCAAATTCTCTGAAAGTGGCAAATAAATTTTATTTCGGTTCAGTAATTCGAGGTTAAGTTTGGTTTTAAAACTTTATCAAAACATGTCAAACTGACAAAATAAAATAACTTTGATGACGTGTCATACATATTACAATTAGTGATTTTGATTTGCGCTTATATTTGAAAGCTTTTAAAAATTTTATATTGTTCTTCAAATAAATCGTTATTACATTCAGAATATATAAAACTGATAGAAACTTTGCTATACTTATTATAGATAAAATAAATAAGTAGATAAATATCATTGATATAATACAATTTATTAAATTTAATGAAAATGTTAATGATATATTTAATATATATATATATATATAAATATACAAATAACATTCAATTTAAAATTTGATTTAGGCCAACATTTTTTGAGCGACATGCGAGCTTGTAAAAATATCAAGGAATTTCTACAACTCAAGGAAACTCTTAGGGCGGTATGCGAGTTCGTAAAAATTTCAAAGAATTCACTCAACTCTGGGAAATTCAATATTTTAAAAGTATTTTTGTTAAAAATAGTTATAAGTAAATTTTACTCTTGTAAATTAAAACTACCCCTTTGTTGAAACATATTGAGCGTTTTCCAAAAGTAGGATCGCTCCTGATTCTAATGTCGATCTTTAAGAATCAGTCATTCCAAAAGTCGGAATCAGGAGCGTTACCATAGAAATAAAGTAGGTCACGCTCCTGATTCCTGACTCGCCTATGCCCGTGTCCAAATCGTATCAAAATTAATGCGCGCAATTTAATTTTTATTTAGGTTTCTGTTAATCGATGTAAGTGAAATTTCTGCTAATACGTTTAATGCTAATGAATATAAATGTATTGTATGGCCAATTATTACTATGCTATATTAGTTCTACACTTCAAAATACTTCCATTTTGTTGTAACTAAAATGTTATTACCGTCATTAAGGTCTATGACGTTGTCTTAATTTTGTTAGTATTTAAAGTACTATAGTATATACTATAGCAATAACTATATTCATTGTAACCAATATTAAACTAATAACCATTGTATTAATAAAATTTTAGTTGCCATACATTTAATACTTCTTATTTAATAATAATTAGTTTTTTACTTATAAAAGTCAAACTAAAGGAAATGAAAATGTGCTGAAAACTATCCAATTTCAATATGAATATATTTCAAAGTATTAAAAAAGTATTTAATTGATTCAAAAAACTGTTCAAACTCTTTCAAATAATTATATAGAGAATATTATATTATATCCTTGGTATCATTAATTTTAATAATAGGTATGCACATAATTTGCATTTTGTTACTGATAATTTTCCATTGGCATTAAACATATTTAATTATGGGACACAGTTTAAAAACTAGTACTATATTTAGTACATACTTAATAATAGTTATACAAATACAGTTTAATTTGTATATATTATATAAAACTAACTGATGACTCCAAATATGTTAACTAGAAGTATGTATCCCTAATCATTCAAGAGATATTTAAGTTTTAGATATGTATTAAGGTTGCCATTTTGACAGTAAAATAATTTTTTGGTTTATTTTAGAAATAGAACTAAGTTCTGCTCAAAATTTCTAAATAATATATAAAATTAACTGAAATCCAAGTAAGTTAACTAGAAGTCTGTATCTTTAATTGTTCAAGAGATATTTAAGTTTTAGATATACAGGGCCATACAAAAGTGTTGCCACACCCTATTTTTTAGGCTGATGCTATTCACCCAAATAATTTTGGTTGAATAATTTGAACTGCTATTCACCCAAAAAAAATGTTGATAATAGTCAAATAATAATCAGTGGCTTTGATAGTCATTGGGGTAGATAATTATTGGGAAAATGTGGAGTCACTTGAGGGCTCCAGCAATTTATATAGTGTGTTGGAAAAAAAATTATATAAACAAAAATTGTTTTTTTAAAAGTCACTTATTTAAAGTTCCTTCTGTTTTCCTTATTAAAAAGATGGTAATAAATGTTTCAGATGAATAACATTGCTTGCTTTTTTTGACTATCAAAGTGTTTCCTCTACTGACTAGTTGGTAGAGTAGTCACATGTCTCCTCTAGTTAGCTCTACTGACTAAAATAAATATTTCCACTATATAAATTTCTGGAGCCACCAGGAGGCAGGCTTGAGTAACTCCACATTTTCCCAATGATTATCAACCTTAATGACTATCAAAGCCACTGATTATTGATATAATTATTGATACTATATGCCCAACTAGTAGGTAGAGTAGTCACTGCCTTTGACTATTCACCCAGAATTATTCAGGTGAATAGACACTCCATATTTTTAATGGTTATTTTAATATTATTTACTGTTTAACTACATTTTTTATAAAACAATACCACTACCATTTAGATTTTTAGAAATGTATCATTGTATATAGGTATATGCACTGGTTTGCAGAAAGATTGCAATGGTGAAAAATTACATTTAAAATGTTTTTTTATTTTTTCCCTGAAAGGCTCTGCCCTGAAGAGGGTAATTGATGCATTCTCAAAAGGTAAGGGGAATAGGGGTTAGTACTTAGTGTGCCCCCCTCTTGCTTTGATGGTGATTCTGATCCATCACTGCATACTCAGGATCAGGTTGTTGACAAACTCTTGGGGCATGTCATTCAATTCTACTTCCATCCATTCAGTTAATTGTTGGATGGACTCAGCAGCTACAGGTCACCTATTGATCTTGCATCCAATGAATTCCCATACATGCTCAATGGGATTGAGATTAAGTGATCAAGAATAGAGTAAACTAAAGACAACCTGATTCTGACAAAACAATCTGAACAGTAATTTAGATTATTGCATTGTTTTATTGTGTATCCATAATAGAGTGAACTAAAGACTCTATTGATATTGATTCTGTCAGGACTATCTTAACAGTGATTTAGAATATTTATTTGTTGGGCTGTATCTAGTTGCTTCTTTATTGTGCATATGCATAGGGTGTTCTATATATAAAATACAACTGAGTGTGTGCAGATGTCTGTTTGGTAACAGTCATTTGATAGGTGTGGCAAAATATTCCAATTTTATTGGCCTTGCTAATATGTTGACATAGTTTATAAAAAAACAGTGGGTCAAGAAAAATATATAGAATATCCATATAATATAATTACCATTGACACTAAATATAAATATATAATAGATATACATATAATATACACAATAGCAAAACATTTTATATCAATATACCTATTATACCTATGTTATGTTTATTATACAAATAGTGATTTATATGCTATGACTTTTACCTAATAGGTTATTTTGCTTTTTATATATTTTTATAATACTTTTCAGAAAAAACATTAATCTATTATCTAAGTATATTACAAAACTAGTCTTATTTTCGAGTGAAATAAATATGTATGGATAATTTATACATAGATATATATTTGTATATACATATGGTATTTTATTATTCTAAATAATACAAAGACATTTTCTAACAATATATATATATATATTATATATTATTATATATATACAATAGGTAAAAATTAGTTTAGTTGAAATGCATGAAATATTGGCATTACATTACCAAATTACATTGGTATATAAAGATAACTAGTTTTCAATAAACACATTTTCAATGAAGAAAAATACAATGTAAATTTATAAAGGTAAAGGAGCATGAGAAAATTTTGTAATTGGAAACAAGGATATAAAGCAAACAGTAGAAACTGCATTACATAACTGATGGATGGTCATAGCCTTGTTTATTTCGTCCAGAATATCTGTGTTTTATAATTGCTCAAATATCTAAGTGTTATGCACTGATATTATGGGGACACTACTACCAAGGGAGAGAATGTTGAGCAAAGTATTGATTACAACACATGCAATAGAACTAGGGTACACACAACACATCAATGTTAAGAGCACTAATTAGCCCATTATTGTGGTGGTTTGGGGTTAAAACAAAGGTATTGACATAAAGTATTGATTATAGCATCACTTATCATTGTGAAATACATTATAGGATCATTATTAAATACATGTGTCAATATAAACTGAAATATATTAAACATAAATTAAATTAAATGGAATAGAATTTATGTTTTAATGGAAGAAGGTCTTGTTACTTTCTGCTGGGTCTGTATTATAAATACCATGGAAGCTATGTAAATTGTCATTTCTACTATTAATTATGGAACCACCAGTCAGGCAAAAAGGAATATAAAATATATGGATGACTTTTAATGTTAGATGTTAATGTTATATACACCTTCAATTAACTTCAATTTAACAAATTATAGAAGATAATAAATATAATTTCATAGTTATATCTTTAAATTTTGTCCTATTACTATATATATAAACATACAAGGCATATGATTTTCTAGTATACTATGTAAATATGATTTAGTGCAGCTGATATAATCAGAAGAATTGTACAAATTTTGAATAAAGCATAATATTTCTACCAGTGTTAGTACATACCATAAGGTTCATTTTAAGATTGGGATGTAAATCAGATTTGACTTTTGAGGACCATGAGAGGTCAATGACCTCAATTACATTAAAATTGATATTTTTCTATTCTAGTGTCTGTTTTATGAATCATTAAAAATGTATGTTGCCATATATTAGTTCCTTTATCTTTTGGAAAGCCTTTACACATAATCACAGGATGCAACCATGACTAAACAAATGCTTTAAATGAGGTCAGTAACAGCAGAAAACAAATTTATTGAAATACACAGAAAATAAACAATACATAATATATCTATATAGTATTTATTTATAATTAATATACATTAAGCAACAAAAATACTTATTTATAAATAATTATTTTATATGCAATGGACTTCATTATTGACCATTAGGATGTATGTGCAATGTTTGAGAATTTATCATTTTTACTTGGGCCACAAATTAAAAAATTGCCCACTATACCTATATATATATATAAATTACTCAATTATTATAATATGAACATGAGAATATTTTCCACTTAGTGTAATGTTAAAAAATACAGATTACAATAACTTAATAAGTAATAATAAATAAACTTTTATATTTTTCTATTACATATGCACATGGTTTCATATAAACACTGTATCAGAGCATTCATTAAACAGCTGTCCTCTGGCTAGTCTCCCAGTAGCTGAAACAAAACATAAATTGTGTAAGTGTAAACATTTATATGTCATTCAACTATTATTTTATAGCATTCAAATTATCTTCAACACACCCATCTCATTATGCAAACTGCCGAAAATAATTACAAAATTATCCTCTTCTAGTTTAGCTGGCAAGGGCAAAGAGTGGCTGATCAACTATTATTTTATAGCATTCAAATTACCTTCAACACAAACCATCTCACTGCAAGTACAGGCACTTGTCCAGGGTTCAGGTGCTAAATTGATGTTTTCATGATGGTCATGGAATTCCTTATCATTGTCACTGAATGTGCACTGTCTCAAAACAGAGGCATCAGTGCATTGATTGCGGCAGGTGGGATCACTGCTTGCTGGACATTGGTATGGCAGGCAGGCAGACCATGACACCCATTCATCTATGGATTGATCTATGGATTCATCTCTAGAGCTCTCTTCATTGCACTCAGCCAATCATACACTTCTTGCATGGCAGCTTCAGCAACCAGGAGGTCGGGAGGTCTTGTAGGATATTGTATAGCTGGTACAGCAAAGTGCTTTATATGCATGGCAGCAGGTGACACACTTGTGATTATATCTAAAGACTTTCCAGAAGATAAAGGGACTAATATATGGCAACATACCTTGTGATTCCCAAAACAGACAAACTGCTTTAGAATCCTAAAAATGTCAATTTAATGTAATTGAGGTCATTGACCTCTCATGGTCCTCAAAAGTCAAATCTGACTTACATCCCAATCTTAAAATAAACCTTGTGGTATGTACTAACACTGGTAGAAGTTTCATGCTTTAGTCATAATTTACACAATTCTTGTTATATGAGAGGTCAACAGCTGGACTAATTACTTAATTTCCAAAAAGTTTTATGAAGTTTTGCTGTATACAGTCAGACCAGTGTGTAGGTAGTTATATTTTTATAAATTGTGTTTCAACTGTTTATGTGTATTCTTCTATGGGGGTTGTCAAAATCATACAGGTGCATACATAAGGGAGCGGGGTGGGGGGGCAAAATAGGCATAAATGGTGTTTTCAAGTATGTTTTGACTTTTTAGATCTAAACATAGTTTAATAGAAAAACAATAATTCTCAAATATTGTAATGTTGCATAAATATAATATATATGTGGCCTATAACTTAAATTTCATTCATAAATTTTGTTTTGATATCGATATTATATATTTACATATATTGTATATTTCAATTTCATCACTGTACAATATTTTTGTTTATTTTTTTCTAGAAAAATGATTTTCCATTTTGAGGTGATTATTAATGGATCTAAAAATAGAGTAAAGGTTGAGGCACCATCTGCTGAAATAGCTTTACAAGCTGTTCAAAGTTGTGAGTTTTCGTTAGCATATTATCTGTAATTTTGGTTTCTCAGTATATGATCTGCTCGAATTTTGAATATTTAGAAGATGATGTTTTAACTGTAGACAAAAACATGTCATTTTCGAAAACTTATAATTTGGTTGATTTTATTAATCACACACAATTAATTTGCATTATAAAATCAAACTTGTTAATACTTTACTATTGTATGACAATTAAGATAAACTGATAAAAAATGATATATGAATTAAAAGTTATATGTATGATTTTCGTCAAAACTAAAGGTTAAGTTATTTTATTGATTATTTATATGGATCACTGTTCTTGCTCGGAACATTTTTTTTATTTATGTTCTAATTTTATGGTAATTTGTTAATTGTAAACCCTAATCTTATCATCTATTAAGCTCATTGATGTATGTATATTTAAGAAGCTATTCTTGACCTAGTTTATTTTTATATAGGATGTCCACAAAAATCGGTTCAATTTATATCCTAAACTAATTAATATTTTATTGTTATATAATTAAAGTGATCGATGTAGACATTCACACTACATATACATAGGCATGCGTAATATTTATGAAGTCACTCAACCAGTAGATGTTAAGGATAGTTTTCATTGACTAACAATAATCCATTTATTTAGGATATAATTGTATTATTTTTTTGTGCATTCCTTGCAGTTATGAATAGTAAATAAGATAAGCAGTTTTCTTTTTACATAAATACAGTTTTTTTTAGCATAATAACATTTTGTTTAAAAAATAAGGGACTAAAAATTAATATGTAAAAAAAGTCTCGATATATTCATAATTTTTAGAACAATATTTCAAAAAAAGATTAATTTCTGTCTTTTGATTAGAATATAAAAAATTGATATTAAACTTTATATAGTCGAGGCAACTTCCAGAAAATAACAAAATATATTAATTTCACGTATTACGCATTTTTTTATTGATCTTGTAGTTTTAAACCTATTTTGTACCTATAAATGTTATAAATATGATGCTAAAAGTAAAAACATCGTTTTGTTGCTTACTCTATATCTAAAATTTTAGTCTAATAAGTTTACTGTTATTGATTTAGAAGCTGCCGTTGTTAGCGCCATATTTTCTTTCATCTTTATTTCAGATTCATTTTCAGATGAATCAGGGTTGCAATTTTGTGTACCCCCAAAAACAGAAATATTAGAGTTCGGTCCAGTAGGTGCATCCAGTCAGATAGTGCGGCCTGTACCCGGAGGACCGACCTATTTCTCGCATTCTACCTACACAGTGCCAACGATTGACATTGAGTCTGCTGGTCCACAGGCTACAGGTCACTCTTCGCAATCAGTCGGTGAATCGTCGCAGTGTTCTGATGCACAGAGTGAGCAAGGTGGTGGCAAGTGGACTCGCCAATCGATTTTTGAACTCATCGACTGTGTGAAGACTCTCGAAGCGCACAAGATGGACAAATGCAGTAAGTGGCCAAGTGTGGCTGATCTTCTGAAGACCAAGGGATTTGTAAAAACCCCACTTATGTGCAAAAACAAGTTTAACAAATTAAAAATGGAGTTTTTAGCATGGAAAAAAGACCAAAACTCCACAGGGTCTTCGTACAAAACATTTCAGTATTCTGATGTAATGGAAGATCTCCTTGCTGATTCTCACCAAGCTGTGCCAAGAGTTCTTTTTGACGCATCTTCCACTCAACTCATCTAATTTAGCTTCTAAGCAATCATCTTCTTCTAACTTAAAAAGAAAGCTATCTGATAAACAGCCAAGCTCTTCGGCTAAGAAGGGACGGCAAGAGGCTTTTGATGATTTAAAAAGTATGATTGCAACTCACACTGACCGCTTGGTAGATGTGGGCAAGGAAATAGTGGCAGCAATAAATAACTTAGCGTCTAAATTAGATAAATAACTTTTTGTCCGATTAAAATAATAGATACGGTTTTTTGTGAGACATATATCTGTTCATAAAAAGTATAATTTCTTAATTTAACGTATTAAAAAAATGAAAAAGTGTGAGTAATAATTAATCTTAACTAAAAACCTAAACTTACCGCAGCTATTGTCCAATAAATTTCCTCGTGCTACATAAGATTTTTTGATTTCATATAAGTTCGGACTACATAGTATAACCATAACATTCATTAATTTTGAAAGTTGGAATGTTTACCCTGAGTTTTTGCTAATGACGAAAAGGAAAAACCTCATAATGAATAATCGATAAGAAGCATTTTATATACTGAGAAACCTTTTAATCATGTAAACTGTTAGCAGTTTTTTATATCGTTATCGAATTCTATAATTTAGGTGTATGTGTGCCTTAACCTTCGTACCTAAATTATTATGTCAATCGTCAAAAATATTTTCTTCTTTTAAAATACGCTTGTTTAATTTTTTTGTTAATTTATAATCAGTTTTAAACTATAACAATGAGAACAATAATTTATTAATGTAATCCAATATTTCTGTTATTTTAATGTTTTAGATGGCGCATTTCATTCTTGCTTTAGCTGTTATAGATGAGTTGCCTGAAGAGCCTCGAAAAATACAAAAACGTAAGGATTTTGTGCACAATGCTCTGAACTTATATTCTCCCGACGATTTTGTGTACCATTTTCGTATTAGTAGACAGGGTTTCGAAAGATTAGTTTTTGTTGTTCAAGGTTTGTGTCCCCAACAGAGCATAGGTCGTCCGAAAATCCCTCTTCCAACTCGACTTCTACTATTTCTGCGATTCCTTGGTACACAGGAAACACATTCCTCACTGGCAAACCAATTTTCTGTTAGTGTTTCTTCCTGCCACCGTATTATTGAGAATATGTGTATTATATTGCTGGGTCCATTCACGCAGGAATACATTACTTTTCCAAACGATTTTACAGAGGTAAAAGCAGGTTTTCACCAATTATCGCCGAGGTTACCCTTAAGGGTTTGTGGTGCCATTGACTGTAAGGAAGTATGTATCTCTCCACCAATGGAAGACCCACAGTCTTACTATAATCGAAAAAAATTTCATTCTGTAAAACTACAGGGTATAGTGGATCACAAGATGAGGTTCATGGACACCTTCGTTGGTTTTCCAGGGAGAGCACATGACGCACGGGTGTTTTCCTATTCGCCAGTAGTAAATCGTTTTGAAAGGGGGGAAGTTATTCCTGAGGGCGGATTTTTACTGGGTGACAGCGCGTATCCCAATCGTCAGTTTTTAATAACTCCCTTCAAAGCTGGTGTTCTAACATTGCCCCAACGTCGTTTTAACAAGGCAGTCAGTAAGGCCAGAATTGTAGTGGAACGTGCTTTTGGCAATGTTACCTCGAGATGGAGGCGAATTAAATACCTCAATATGCGAGACCTTGAAATCCTCTCTGGAATTATCATCATTTCATGTGCTCTTAACAACTTCTGCATTGAAGAAAAGGAAGAACCTCCCGAAATGGAAGTCTGGGAGGATATCGAAAATGGTGACTTCCTTCTCGCAGGAAATAACAATATCCGTAATGAAATTCTTCACCTATTTCGATAAATTTAGTTTGAACATGTATTACTCGAGCATTCGTTGTATATGTTATGTTTTAATTCGTTGATTAAGTATTATACATTTTTATGAACAGATATATGAAATTTGATTAAAATATCCATTTCCATGTTTATATTCACATACCGAGGTAGATCTCATTTTATACACTTCTATTCTTATTAACATTTTTATACTTAATCAAAGAATTAAAACATACGCAAAGCTTTAAGTAAAATGAAAATGATATAAATGCGAAAATGAATGCTT
>JAYRBW010136946.1:0-15432 GCA_036023295.1 Invenusta paracnida
TTGTAGATATCCGAGTGAAGAACTATTCTTTCCAGCACCTTGGACGGAATCGGGAGAAGGGAAATCGGTCTGAGGTTGTCAATATTGGGATTTGCTGTTTTAGATATCGGCACGATGTGGGAGGATTTCCAGAGTGATGGTAAGCGGCGTTGGGTGATCGATAAATTGAACAGGTGGGCGAGGGGAGCAGCAAGGATGGATGCGGTGTGTTTGTAAACAGTGGCTGGGATATTGTCGCTGCCCGTGGCTTTTGCTTGGTTGATTTTAGAGAGTTCTTTGTACACTTGTCTACAGTAATGTCAATGTCCTAGTAACTAGTGTTTGAGGTTTCAGGAGTATTGGGTGGGTTATGGTCATTAACAAAAACAGAGGCAAGTTTTGAGTTGATTGCTTCAGCAGCTGCAGGTGTTGAAGGGAAAGGGTTGATGAGACGGTACATTGGGTCACAGGACTTTGATGCTACGACAGTGTTAGCAATTCTTCAAAGATCCTTAGTGTTTTGCTTAGCTTTGTTGGACCATTTAATCTTAGCTTTGAAAATTTCGGTTTTAGTTTTGTCTCTCCAAAACATAGTAGTATTTGACTATATATTAATAATAACCTTTTGTTTTCTTTAAAAAACTTCAAAATATGATACAAATGGGGGTGAGCCATCCATTCTATAGAATAACATACTCAAATTATCACAATTGAATTCCTCTAATTTGAGCTTGAAATCTACGAATTGAATAACAAAATTCGGCAGATTTGGCTGAATTTCTTTCACCAAACCTATTGACTAATTAAAAGCATCACAAATAATATATTACAGACTAATGCAAACGAATACTCATGAGGGCTTTAGAAATTAACTCTAAAAAATGTATAGCCAATTGTAGTAATTCTTACAAGTTCTGCCGCATCGTGTAAACATACATATCTTGTAGATGCAACTGTAAGGACGGCTTCAATGGAACACAGTGCCAAAATTGGCATGGCAGATGCGACAGTGGAAACCCTTGTCTCAACGGGGGAACATGCTATGCGGTGGAGGCTGGCCGCAAAGTCTGCCAATGTTCTCCCGGTGTCTACGGTGAACTGTGTGAATTGGATTGTCGGGAAGGGAAATGTCTTTCAACAACAGCCATGCCTCCTCCAATTCAAATAGTATGTTATAGGTGTATCCGGGACGCATTATCGTATATAATACATATAATATATGTATGTGCTTGTCGGTTTTCCGGATTTAAATTAAAATGTTGATTCAAACTTGCATGTATAGTGTTATAAGAAGTAGAGTGTTTGAAATTAAATGTATTTATACACCTTCACAATGTATTGACTTTTGAAAAAGGTTATCTTCCGACATACATATTATCCAAATTTCTTAGTATATATTATTCAAGAAATAACAAATGTTTAGATATAGATCAAACGAAATAAATTCGGACTACAGTTTAATTTAGTACTGTAGTATATGAAGTATGAAACATTATATTTAATATTGAATAGACTAGAGATGACATATTTATCTCCCACTTTCTTATTAAGTTATATAACTGATTTAGTTTTGATATTTTTACTTAACTTTTAAGAGCAATTTTTAATTATTCTTACATTTTAATTTCTCATATGAATATACCTATACCCATACAATATGTATTTCAGTAATCTGCATTTATCGGTGTATTTTATACAAAATTTAAAAAATATTATTATATATATGTATATATTGTGCATCATATATGTATTTTTGAGAAATATGTGCAATTTTCTTATTTTGGGAGGAAATGTGATTTTAATACAAATCTCGTATACAATTTTGAAAATGATTAAGTTACAAGAAAACTGGTATGGTAAGTGAATTTATATATCACAAGAAGAGGATTAGGTATGCAAAGATTATATAAGAATGCAATTCTTATGAAATTCTTATGCAATTCAAATGAAGATATTATAAAAATGTCTGAATAGTATTAAAAGTTTATTAAAATAGTTCTATACCTACATACTTAAAATGTACTTGTATAGTAAATATATATTTATTAGTGAAGATGTGTAGGTACCACCTATACCCCATAGATATTGAAGAATTTAATCGACTAGATCCGCAATCTAAGAAAATTCAATACGAAATTAGACCTCCCGCAGCCATTTTGTAATTTTCCATATGTTTTGCAATAGGTAATCTTAAATGCTATCATGATAACAATATCGACATTGATTGTCTTACAAGATTATAGCAAAAACGTAGTAAAAATTAATAAAATGGTGATGTTCTAATTTTGTTTTGAATTTTCTCAGTTTACAGATCCAGGTAATTGATTTTATTATTTAATATCATTATCTAATATTGATTATGGGAATTTGATTGTCACCACGCATACCCACGACTGTTATACCTACCAACGCCCCCTTTCTTTTCAATTTTTTCCAGCCAGCTGATTGGACCACATTTTATCGATCAGGATCAATCGCCATGATGGTATTGATTCCATTGATTCTCGGTCTGTTAGTTGCGGTGCTACTACTCGCTCCTAAAGGACACACACTGACGACATTTTTGAGGTGAGTTTAAAATTGTCAATTAACTTTAGTTAGAATATGTAGTATTCTTAGAATAAAAGTTCTCACACGTTTGTATGAGAAAATATATATTTGCTAGAATTTTATATTAATAGAATTAAGCTATAACAACATGAAAAAATTACATATTACTTTTGAGAGAACATTTTATATAATTTGCTGCTTACAAAACATGCTCAAACATACATATATTTAGATATTAAATAGATGAAATTATAGTTCATTTATGAACTAAATCGTTTAAAATTTTTTGAAAAGCAAATTATGTGAAACAAAAATTTGTGATGTATTGCTTAGACCATAGAGTTCTTAAAAGTGTTAATCAAACTCTTGGGTATTTTGATAGATACATATATAGTGCCATTTGATTTTACTGATAAAATTGTTTTTGGACTTAAAGAGACACGGTCCCATAACTACAAAATCGAAATTATTAATAATGATAATTGAATAAGACTAATGTTAAAAGCAATAGGTAGGTACTGGACTACAAAGATTTATATGCTTAACTTTCTATGAGAAAATATGATTCATAGATATGTCGTGTATACTTCCAAAATCAATATATAAATTCATCATATAGTATCTCAAAAACAATGATTTGTTTATCTTTGGATAAAATCTATTTTTAGGAACGCAGCTCCAGTGAAAATTCTTGATGGACAAAATACGACAAACGAATTCCCTGTTTTCTTCACGAATCCTTCTTTTAACAATAATGGAATGCTAATGAGGTAACCTATATAGTACCTAATTTTCATTTCAGACAACAATAAACTCACACATGTATATATAAAGGTATATATAATACAAATGCCTGTCCATAAACGAACAAGGGAGAACGTTCATTTTTAAAGTAATTTTATAATAAACATATAAACAATGGAGGTAGATCATACCATGACTTTTCTTACAATGATGTTTCCAAAAGTGTTATATACATACTCTACCATCTATGGAGTCACCTGTCTTAAAAAAAATGTCTTTAATAAAATACATTATTATATGTATTTCTTGTAAAGCAGTTTAACTTATAGAAAGGAAGAAATATTCTTTTAAATAGGTTTATGTATTTTCGAACATAAACTATCATCGTTTATTATATCTTCATTGTAAATATTTATATTTATTTTTATAAATTAATATTTATTAGTTGAGAATCAAATAATTGCAAAATCTTGGCATTCTGAAACTAGTCCTATCATTTTTTATTTTAATCAGTTATTTTAAAAAAGGTTGTAATTTTACTATGACATATATTGGAACGATTCTGAAAAATTATGTTTTACTGTATTTACTAAGTATACAACTTCAAAATGGTATGTGCCTAAACATAACTTTGTGATCCTATATATTTTAACAAAATGTTACATAAGCTGTCCCTTCTTTAGATATGTTATGGCATTATAAGGCTTTTAAGGAATGTAATATACTATTTTTGCGCTGTAGCCATGCGTGTACATACGTATGGAAAACTATATATATAACTGCCATACATGTATAATCTTCAATATTTATATTATAAGAATATAATATATTGGGTATATGTTTTAGCTTTTTACATATATATATATTATTATTCTAGGCGATGGATTTAACTGATTTGCAAAACCAAACTAAAGTCAGTAAATATCATATATATATAAATGCAACATATATTTCGCTGCAACCATCAGCATCTTCAGGAGAAAAGTGTAAAACTATACATTTATGTATTTATACTTCAAAGAAACTAAACAAATACTTGTTAATATAGATCAAATTAATTATACAGTTTTAAAATGTAAGAAGAATCAGAATGAAATAAATTTCGATTAAGACTATAGCATTACAACATTTTATGTGAAGATAGTCTAAACAGATAAATCTAATTAACATTTATCAATATCTAAAATACAAAAATCATGAAATGTACCTACCATTACAATTACATAAAAACCTATGAGAACAAATATAAGATTGACTAAGAGATCTTGTTTTTTAGTGGGATTATATATACCATACATACCGTTTAATTTTATTTATATATCACCCTTATTTCTCAGAACAATTAAATTTATAGATCACATTAGAATGAAGAGTTACAGGAATCCAATCAAAGAGAAAAATGACAACTAATCTTACAAATGAATAAATAAGAATATATAGAATAGTAGCACAAGTCTTTGTTGTTCTATTTATATATTTTTGATTCAATAATGTTACTTTGGGTAAATTATCATAAGAATAAAATTGTAAATACTATTACAATTATATATTTAAATTTAGATTCCTTAATTAAATTAAATTATATAAATAAATATATACGTTTATTTATAATATTACAATGTATTTTGATTCTACAATTCGCATAAAATGCAATAAACTCATTTAGGTATAATATATATATATATTAATTATAAAAGCATTTTTAGAACTAAATAAAATTTTATTGATTTTTTAATCGTATTTGATATACAATATTAAAATTGAATTCATGAGATAGTAAAAGTTATTTATCGTTCGAGAAACTCGTATATGTTTCTTAGAAGTAAAAAGTAATTCAGACAATTAAGTTATTTCACAAGTAATTTTTTCAAAATTATTTTCTGACAGTTTTAATATTACTTATATAGTACTTTTATATTTACTTTTATTATTGAAACAGTGTAGCACAAAATATCAACAAAAAGAATTTGTCTAAAGAAATTCAAATACTAATGATATTATTTATAATTATCAACGTAAGGAAAGAACTTTTAACTATTTGATTAGAAACTATTACTTTAGTCCCATTTTGTGAACTTCAGGATAAATTTTACTTTTCATAAATAATAACAAATATTGAATTTATAATGTTGATGGTTTTTAATTATCTTCCAGGCCTACTCCTTCGGCTCCACATCGGTATCCTTTGGCTCCACATCCGCAAATAGTTACGACTAATGCCGCCAACACAAATGATGATGTCTATGAACAGTACGCCTGATTTACTTAATCAGTTGAAAACAGAAGATATTTTTAATGTTTTATATAACTGAAATCAAGAATTATGAGTTAAATTATTATGAGATGACATAAAAATCAATAAGCAATACTTAAGAATTATTGAGAAATGACACGATGAATCATTATCATTTTATATACATATTATACATATATATGTACCTAGTATATAGTTGTGATTTATTAATCATTCTATTTGTTCTTAAATATTAGGAAGTCATCGCAGCTTATATATAGTCTACCTGGCAACATTACTATGTATATTAACTAAAACTATATAATGATAATTGTGGCTTGCATTATAATAATATATTTACGTATAATTCATTATACCTACTTGCATAATTCATATATAATATTAATTGAACTTACTCTTGAAACTTATTTATTGACAAAATAATTAAATATAATAAATTTCTCAGATTAACATATAGGTGTATACATATATATTTGTTCAATCTATGATATTAATGAGAATTTTGCGTTTATAAAGGAAAACTGCATATCAACATCAGCCCTAAAGCTGTACTTTACACACTGTCACTTTGTAAAACAAAAGCCGTTACCACCGACAAGATCCAATGAATATATTGTTTAAACAACTGCCATGCACACGTGAATAAATATTCTCAAACATATTTGTATGTCATTTTCTAAACATGTCACACATAACTAAGAAAAGTAAAAATATAAAAGCGTGATTTCAAATTGATAGCATTACTGGGAGAGCTGGTGTTTTGATCACTGTTGGGTCTCTTTCGCAACCTACACCCCTCGTACGGCTGTGAAAAACAATAGCAGTATACCACCAATGTATTGCGAAGGTATCTTTAATAGTTGTATAGTTGTAGTAAATGTGATCGTTTGAGATAACATTTGTAATAAATCAGTGGTATGTGGCTGTTGTGGTTTACAGCATTACGAGGGGTGTGGGCTGCTGAAAAGACCCAACAAGGTCGAAACAGTGTGTTGTCTAGGTTAATGTATTAACTAATAAAATTATAAAAAATAATATATTGAAATGAATAATATAATTTGTAATTGATATTTTGTAAGAAATAATCATTTTGGTAAATTTCTTATAACTGTACGTTATACCTACTTCATATAAAAGTTACATCATACTCACCACACATATAATACAGGGTGGGTCAAAAGTCACGCATCATGGGAGATATTTTTTAGAAAAAGTCAAGCACCATGTAAATACTTTTTATTGATACAAAATAGATATTGAATGTTTATTAATCATAAAAAATAGATATTGAATGTTTATAAATGTTCGAAATGCTCACTACCAATTTTGAAACAGTTACTGACACCATAGGAAAAGTCTGCACGAACCTTTGATAACAGTTCCGCATTACCATTAATCCTGACACAGGCTTCGTCAATTTTTGGAATGAATTGTGGGTGGTCTCTAATCTGTTCATGAGAGTAGACGAGGGACTTCACATAACCCCAGAATAAAAAGTCCAGGGGGGTAAGATCGAGTGATTGTGGTGCCCACTCAATCGCTCCTCGTCGGCCTATCTATTGTCTACGAAACTGGGCATCCAAAAAATTACGGAAAATGGAAGCAAAATGGGGTGGTGCTCCATCTTGCTGGAACCAGGCAGGGTATCCATGTCCAATCAAATCCAATTGAAGTATCATTTTCTGGGTTAACATATCCAAATAGCTCTCACCTGTAACACTTCCTTCAAAATAAAAGGTTCAATCACAAAATTTCTCCAAACTCCACACCAAACCATGACAGTGGTTGGTCCCTGTTGTTTATCTGGTTGCATCCAATGAGGATTCTCTTTAGCTTAGTATCGATAGTTGTGACCATTTACCTCTCAATTTACTGTAAGCCTTGCCTCATCATTAAACAAAATATCAGCAGAGAAATCGGTGTTCTCATCCAGACGATTCTCAAACCAGTGTCACATTTCTATTCTCCTATCTGGGTGTTCCTCAGTCAATGTCTGCAGGTGCTGCAGTTTGTATGGATGTAATTTATGAGCTTTAAGAATCCGCCGCATTGAGATTCGGGGAAAATTAAGTTCTTCAGAAGACCGTCTCAATAATTTCTGTGGACTGTGAAGAACTTTAGCAAGTACGATATCTGTGATTGTGTCAGACATCGAGAGGTCGTCCAGAGCTTGGAGAATCATTCCCACTTCCAGTCATTTTGAATTTGGTAAAAACTCTGCAGACTGTCGATTGGTTCAATTGGGCGTCTTTGTCAGGGTGTTTTCGGTTGAACCCTACTGCAACTAGCCGCGTTGACCACCCCTGCATCATCAGCACTCGTTCATCCAAAGACAACATAATTGGAGAGAATGAAACTACGTATAAAATTGCAAATGGAAGCAATATAATGCCTTTTACCCGCAACTTACCACATTTTTTTAATTCTAGTGAAAGTTTGCTTGCATATGTTCGCTAGGATTTGTGCTTTAATATAATTTTTAAGTGCTCGTATTTTGGTAAATATACATCTAAAAAATATCTCCTATATCTCTCATAATGTATGACTTTTGACCCACCCGTACATGCAGTAATATCATACATCATACATCATACATCATACATCAATTTATTAGTACAAATTAGTAGAATAATGCCCAAATGCTAAATACTCTAGAACACATTATTTATATCACTTTATAAAAAAAATATTTTTTAAATATTGAAGATTGTGTAATAGAATACTTTCTATAAAACGACATGGTCAGGTTTCATTTTCAGAAAAAGTTCCTAAAATAGGATGTGATAAAAATTAAGATGTTACTCACAAATTCCATATATAGATATTGCTAAGTTTATAATAACCAAATAAATAAATAAAAAACATTTTCATCCTATGAATGTTTTGTCTTTTTGCATGCAAAATTCCACTGAGTATACATTTTAGAAATTAAGTGTATTTATTCTGTATGTATCTCCATTTCATAAGAATATAATATATGTACATTTTGTCGTATATTATAAAGCTAACATTATTAATCAACAGAGTATACTCATATAATGTATATTTTGTAAAGTTTCTATTGTTTTTTGGTTATATATTCCCAAATATTTATATTTTTGTAACATCTATACTACATTATTACTACAACTATTTATAATATTAGTATACTCATAAGAAAGTTTACAACTTTATCATAAACTGTACTTTTATATACATACGTGTTTTACTTTTTGTATTCAATCAAGAATATTTCATTTACATGCATTATTTTATTATTATGTATACATTAATATTCATTTTTGTCATATACTTTTTCTATCTAGCTACACTATTAGATAATAATGTTCATATATTGGGTCATAAAATGAGACATACGAAATAAAAAGATATCATAGTAATATCATAAAACAGGTTGTTCTTTATGAAAGTATATATTATATATATTGTTTAGTGTAGTTGTTTTTATCGACTGTATTAATCTATACTTATAATTATGTTATAAATGTTATACTAAGAACGAATTAAAAGTCCTGCAAGGAGTATGTTCTAAGAAAAGTGAAAATAACCAACAATAAATTCAAATAGAAAAAATCGCCAAAAGTAGTTCCCTGCTATCCCCTTCCATGAGTACTTTCTTCGATTCCCACCTAAAACAATAAAAGTGTAGCCTTCTTGATAAGTTTTAAAATATTCAATTTATTAATTCGGATCGATTTTTTTCGCTGTTATTTTTTAATATTATTATAATTTTTTAGTTGTTGTCTGGCTTTTTCTAATTTTAATTTGCCTGTTAGCCTAATTGATTGTTCCTTTAATCTTTAAAAGCTTGCTTCTAAAAATAGCTTTTTCTCTTTTAATGATACATTTTATCAACAAATTTTTGAATTCTTTGTGAGAAATCCTCTTTCACCGGTTTTATCTAATATTTTCTTAGAACATATAGAAAGTGAACTTCTTAATTTTTCTGATAATACACTTTTTCTGGGTCTGTTACCGTAACAGACGTTACTTACGTTAACGATGTTTTAGTTATGATTAATCCAAATTTTGATCTCATCCGTTTTCTTAACTTCATTAATAGTTTGTACCCTACTCTTTAAATTAGCCATGAATGGGACACCAACAATTCAATTGCTGTTCTTGATATATTTATTTTGAATGTATTCTTCTCTTAAATTCAAAGTTTTTCGTATGCCATACTCATTTGAATTCATATCTCCATTCAATAAATAAATAATAAATTCGTATTTTCATTCTAATAAAATTAAAGCTTCGAATGCTCAAAATATATTCTTGTGTGCTCTCCGCACCGGTAACCCTGAATTTTTAAAAGATGAAATAATATTAACCAATAAATCTCTTTTTAGCCTGGCTTATAACAATTTATTCTTCAAAAAGCTCTTTCTTCTGCAAAATTTTAAAATCGGACTTCATTTCTCTCAAGAATAAAATATTTGCTCCGTTTACTTCGTCTTTAAATGTCAAAACTAACAAACCTCTGGAAAATTCGTTCCATAATCTAATCGTATTTTTAATTATCCGAACAAACTGAATATTTGTTTTAATCGCTCTTCCCCTCCAGCTTCTCCTAACAAACCAGGTGTTTATTGTTTTATCGTATTTATTGTAAAAACTGTAATAAAATTTACATTATAGGAGACACGGGTCGAGATTTTTCCACCAACTTAAAAAAAAAAGTAATTTTAAAAATAGTAATATTAATAATGCTCTTTTTAATCACTGATCAAGTGACACTGACAATACAATCAATTTCAGCGCTTTTAATATTATTTATAATTGTAATAAGTTTAATGTTCGGCACATCGTTGATGCAGCTCTTATTAAATTTAACAATAATAATACTCTTAATCATCTCAACGCTGGCTTTTTTATGTTAATATTTCGACAGCTAAATATGTAAATAACTCCATCAAGCTCTATTCTTTGCATCTTACATAACCCGGCTAGCTTTGACTTGTTCATAGTTATTGTTTTTGGTGACTATTAAATGAATTATATCTTAATGTGATTTTATAATATTTTTTTTGTACATGATTTATTACTTGTTTAAATTATGTATTATTATGCATTATAATTTTTTTTCTATTATATTATGTAACTTTTTAAAAGTTATTTGTCTTCGTTTGTCCATATTTTTACTTCTAAATTCCAATAGATTTTTATTCACGACACGTTTAGAGACATAACATTGTGTTCTCCTAAGGAAACCATCTCTTCAGACTAACCTGACCTTACCTGAACAGAGACAATGTTGCCTCGAAACGCACGCGTCGGGAATAATTTATTATAATTTATTGTTGGTGGTTATTTTCACTTTTTTGTTTAAGAAAAAAATATTCTTGCAAATTGTGTAACATTCCATTAAATGATTTCAATTCAAGCAGTAGTGAATTCGATAATTGGAAAACGAAGGCATTCGTTCAATAACCATTATTGAATGATAGAAAGGCTATATGGTATATACATAATCTCAGACAATACGACCTGTCTCTAAAAAAAGTCATTATAGAAGGCAGGCCCGTAGCCAGGATTTCAAAACCGAAGAGGCAAAATAAAAATAGTCGCCAAATTTGTGGAGAGGGAATTCCATATTTATCGATTTCTATATATGCAATTTATATTATCGGTGGCACAAAGGGCGCCGTTTTGTAAAAAGCGACGAGGCAGTTACCTCGTCTGCCTCATGCCTGGCTACGGGCCTGGAAGGGATTTGTTTTTGTTATAATAACTAATTTATAATGGTGATCATATTGCTGCTTGATACTCTGACATGATTGAATTTAACGAAATGCATATATCATTTAATATATAATAAATAACATTATATTAGTAAGCAATTTTGGACTTTCATAAACATACTTTAAAATGTATCTACTCATTTATCAATAATATATTATGATGTTATATTATGTAAGTTATATGATAGATAATGTACTAAATTTTTGCGTAAACATTTTATTTTTTAATTTTAACAATTTATTGTTTTTGTATATTTATAATATTCTCATACTTCACTGTATTCATATAATTGCCTCAACGTATTATAAAGTATGTACTAATCAATTTTAAAAAGTCATTAAAAAAGTTAAGCAATCGTATGTACTATTATAAAATTAAAATCACACATTTGCAAATAACACACCAATATAAATACTTGTCTATTTAGATAATTTTCATTCTAATTTAAATGAATACGAGATACATACATAGATCGATATTTTAGCGTGCTACCGAATAAGCGCTATGGCTCTTTTGTACCTATTTGGGAATTGAAGGGAAAAGAAAAATATTAAGCCGCGCCAGCTATCACCTTGGTAACCGCGTCAACTATACCTAGGTACTGAAAAACGGAGCAGATATGAATGACTATCGATTTTGTGGAATTAAACGTTTAGATAAAACAGCATATACCTATATATATTTAAATACATTTAAATGTCTTTGGTAAACACTGGATAATCTATACAGGTCAGCGGATCCAGGATTTCTTTATAGGGGAATCACCTTATAAAATCTTACGTTTCAATGTGATTTCAATCAGTTTCGTTTTTTAATGTATTTGTTAAAGGTAAATTGTGCAATTAAATCTATACAACTTTCTACTGAATTAAATTTCATTATGCTCCTTGCTATATTCAAAATTAAGAAAAATGGAATTATTAATAAACAGTATGAATGATTTTTAGGTGAGTGACTTAATCACTTGAGCAAAGGATAAAGGACCTCTTATATTTAGGTAAGTATTTATAATAAAATGTTTTAAAAGTCTGCATGGGTGCTTCTTAATTAAAAGTTACACAGCTAATCGCGTATCCATCTCAATGCCATAATGCATTATATATAGCCAATAATAAAAACAAGAGAAACTTTTATTTGTCATTGTTGAGCTTAGCCTGCCCAAAAATAAAAAATATGCTTATTTTTAAGCGGTATTAACACATGGACTACTATAATTGCAAGTAATCCTTGTATTAACATGTATTAAAGTTCATTGAAATCACTTGAAAAAAATGTAACATGGTTAAACATGGGAAAAGATCCATCAGTTTCAGCACTGGTCACTATTAATAGTAGAACACAATCTTGGATCAGGATTTGTTTTATGCTTAGAAAGCACAGTTTTCACCCTTCTCAGACAGAGTTTAAATAATTGTTTTTGTCTGCGAAAAAGATTTTTAATCGCTGGATTTCAACCTAAAATATATATAAGCAAATGAAGGTTAGCATAAAATATTTGAAATATTTTTTAAATACCTTACCCATATATACCTACTCTATGGGGGTGTATGAGTAATGATTAAGCATTTCGTTTAAACTTATATTTTGAAGTATAAACTACCGATTGTATGAATAATGATTAAGTACATGCTTTTGATATTTTTTTAGCAAAAGGTAAATTGCATAATATACTACAACAACCTTTTTAGCATATACTTCGAATGTATGAATCGTATGAATAATAAAGAAGTAAATACATAAAAATGTAGCATATATTAGTAAATTTTGAAGCATCGATGATAGACGCTTGATAGAAACTACAATGGCTGCCTTTAAAGAGTACAAAGTTAATGAGTACAAAGACAGGCGGGTATGTCTTTAAACAACTTTACAGGTTTGTAGCATGTACTAGGGGTACCCAAAGAGGATCACAAAGTAGAACATTATTGAAAAATAGTTTTTTGGCTATATCTTAGCCGTTATAAATTGACTAGGTATATAGGTAGGTTATATGGGAATCAAAGAATTTAGAGGAGGTACATGAGTTCCGATATTGATTTTTTGGTTCCCATATTGATTTTTTACAAAATTACTAAAAAACACTTTGTGATCAAATTGGTAAAAATGACATTTTTAAGGTTCCAAAAAAATGGTTCAAAAATCAAGTTTTTTAGAATTTTTTAAAGCTTAGTTTTCGTTTTAAACTAATTTTTGATAAAAAAATGTCCAGTTCCAAAAAACATTTTTTTTACATGAAATTTTGTTTAATGCTAAAAATTATTTTTACAGTAAATAAGACTATAAAAAAAAATAAAAAATTAATTTAAATTACAAGTTTTTTTACTTGAATTTTTAAATGGTAAAAATTATTTTTACAGTAAATTAGAAGTTTTTTTATTAGGTAAATTTTTTGTGACATTATATTACACTTTCGGTCATTGGAACGTTTAAAAAAAATTAAACTGGAAATTGTTTTTTTGGAAAATTTGTGATTACTTAAAATTATGCTTACGTTATAAAGGGTACTACTTTGTTCTTTAAAAATGTTTCAAATTAATGGAATAAATATATACTGTTTTAAGAATTGATAAATGCACCAAAAAGTTATGTAATCAGTAACAATGTATTTACAATGAATCAATTGTCAATAATATCGCAGATATCATTAATAATCTATCAGTTCAGTAGCAATTACATAGTCATCTCTATAAAATTAAACTTCAGTAAACTCAGACATATTTTTGCGATAATAAAATATAATTGACACTAAGTTTAAAAGAATATTATAATCTAGTAAAACAATATTCATACAAAAAATACCAAATGCTAATATTTTTATAGTAGGTATATACTATTTTTGAAGAATAATCTAAAAAAATAGCAAAATATAATATTCATACCAAAAATAGCAAATGCAAAATGTTTAGTATTAACTAAAATGCTAGTTTATACTTTTTAATATTCATACGCCTCATTAATTTAATTATTTGGATAGTTTGAGGGTTTTTTCCATTTTAAATCACTTTGGATTATGGTTAGGTACTAAGTATTTTATGCAGTTTTCTTGTTTTGGATTAGTTTTTAAATATATTGTCATTTGTAATTACAATAATGATAGAAATAATCACAAAATGTTTACTCATTTAAAAATTAATTGAATAAATAATCTTTATAACATAATATATATAGTGTTCAATAAAGAAACTAATAATGATTAAAATATAAATTAGCCATACTAAAAAAAATTATGCCTTTTTGTAAATGTTCAACTTAAGAAAATTATATAACTACAGTATACTATAATATGAGTATGACAGAAATTAAATAAATTATTTGTTTAAATTTATACTAACTTGTTTACTTAGTTTATTAAAACAAAATTTATTTTACATTAAAATATTTCTAATAATTTTGTAATCTTATTAATTTTATTAAATACTACTAATTGGAAGCAAAATGCTACTGATTCTAAGATTTTTTTTATATTGTAAAAACTCAGAAAAATTTGTCTTAAAATTTGCTGCTAAACCAATAAGTATAACTGTATATGTTATAATATTTTATACAAATTAAATTAGAGTAATTTGAAGAAAAAAAAAGTAAATTTTATTTATATTTTATGACAGAAATTAACTGATCTGAAAGTGAAGATAAGGGGATCAAATATCTATTATTATTGATATTATATGTATAGGGTGTCCCATATACTATTTCGCTTTTTAATATACTAATACATTTATTGATTTTATTCATAGACTATTCTTAGATTCATTATTCATAGACTATAGCTGGTATGTAAAGAAATTATCATAGAAATTTCAAATTTGAAAAAAATTATTCTATAGCTTTTTAATATACTAGTACATTCATTGATTTTTATTTATAGACTATAGCTGGTATGTAAAGAAATTATCATTGTTATAATCATGAGCAAGGAAAGTGTGAATTTTTTCATTAAAGTTCTATCGGCAAACGATTATTCAAGTGCTGAGATACATCGTTTGTTACTTTCTATTTTGGAAGATGAGTGTATTTCATTACGTCGCGTACAGCAGTTATCAAAAGATTTTCGAAATGGACGTGAAGCTACTCAGCCAAAAACTGTTAACAATATTGGAATAATATATAATAATATACTGAAGACAATATTAGGATATAATCATGCACATTAATTAATGCCTTGG
>JAYRBW010136957.1:0-15432 GCA_036023295.1 Invenusta paracnida
TTGTGTTTTTTATAGTCTGCCTGAACAAAGTGATTTTCTCTCGTAATTCAGGAGTTTTGTTGCGGCGTTGACTCGCGGTGAATAATTAATTATTTGTTCTGGACTTCTTCTGATGTGTGCTAATTTTTTCAACTTACTTTTCGAAGTTATTCAGAAATTGTGTATCTTATTAAGTGCAAGTGAACTTCAATTCTAAACTATAAATTGTGTATAAACTGCACTATATTTCACTTGCTCAATAAATGTTAAACTAGAAACGTTTTAACATATCTAAATGGAATGTTCGGAAATAAATATTATAACTATATTTATTTATGTTTTATATGTCCCTAGGGACCCGCAAATCCTTCAAATTAAATTTGAAAAAATTGCGGATTTATAATTTTAAACACTCTAAATGTGTAAATGTAAACATCATGTTGATACTCTTGATATTGCAAAGAACGTCAGCCACAACTTACAGTACTTGCCATCTTAATCAAAAGTTTAGCTGAAATCATGAATTAAATATTGATTCCAAATAATAACAATTCCAAATGATTTCCCAATAACGTAATAATATTAAGAATTTTCCTTTTATACAAACTGGGCAAGTAACTTTTTGTTCCCACGGGCATATAAAACAAAAATAAAGACATTGACATACCTTGATTAGCGGGGAAAAAATCCTCGAAGTACAATTAGCACCCTCGGCTTCATGCTTCTCGAATTTTATCTCCCGCTAATCGCGGTACGTAATATACTATTATCTAGGTATAATTACAATAAAATTTAACTAAAGATAGATAACTTATCATAAGTATTGTTGTATTTATATTTGTTTAAATGTCACAACTTTCAATCAATAGGTAATTTCCAATATTTTATAATTTTATTCATTTTATATACGACATACAAGATATACGAGTATGTTTTACAGGTTTGGAAATTAATGATTGTTTGCGTTATATTGTTTTGCATTATAATTTGTTTAATAAACGCTAATTATAATACATCATTATAGTTATATTAAATATCAAATATTTTGCTTACATAGCGTTTCGCCTAATACTGTTTCGTCTAACTATTGTTCATACCGCTCACGACTAATACTTTGTGAGTGTAGTTTGTACCGATTCGGCTATTGTAATTGTTTCCTTTGGACTAAAATTATTATCATTAATTCGTGTTAGTTGTGAAGTGAGTTAGCCAGCATGTTTCGATTCATCGAAATTATATAAGAAGAGCAGCATGTTTGAGTTGACGCAACAAGTAACGCAGGCCGGTAACGCACCAGCACAACAACGTCCAGAATACAGAAGTGCCACCGAGCGACTTTTGCAAATGAAAAACCGTATTCTTATCAACGAAATAACCGTTTATCATTACGCAGGCCGGGACTCTCAAACAGCTAGATAGAAATAATTGACATTTTTAAAGTACATATATTCCTATTTGTATGTTTTACATAATTCTTATATGTGTACAGTTTATATATCTTTAATTTTAAAATTCCATTTTATATGTATTAATTAAATGCGTAAATATATTCTCAATTATTTGTCGAAGCGTAAATAGACCTAGTAGACTAAACGTGCTTAGGAGTAACATGTTTAGGCGAAACAAGTTTAGCCGAAACAGCATTAGACGAAACGAGATGACAGCAATATTTTTAATGCATTTTGTATATTGCAAATTAATCTACTTTATTGTATTTTTATTATTGAAGTATTTTTTAAAGTGTGCAAAATATTTGTTGGAATATTTCAAATTTATTTAAAACAATTCTTACATTATGTATTTTTTTATAAAATTCGAAATAAATGCGTTTATTCATTTATGGAAAAGTTCATCACTCAATTTAATTCTTTAGAATAATTAAACAAAAAACTTGATAGACAAAACTAACATAACAAAATCTGTAAATATTCAAAAATTAATATGTTGTTAAATGCATAAACTATACTTTTAACAAGGATTAAAATATTTATTATATATAAAACAAAAATATCTCAAGTAAGTACAATTAGAATTAAACACTTTTAGTAAAGTGCTACTAGAAGCAATATATTTTAATTCATTCTTTAATTCAGAATACACTTATAATTTTTTTTTCATTCTAGAATATAATAAATTGTAGTATAAATTCTAAAATATGGATTAAACTTATTTGTTGTTCATGAATTCTAAATATACAGTTTTTATTTTAAATAATACGTTTAATATTTAATATATAATTCATTAATATTTTTACTCAACTATTATTTGGAATAATTATTTATTTATCTGAAGTATTGTTCTGCATCTATGTTGTTTTTTTGTATGCATATATTATATTTTTTTATATATATATATAAATATATATCTAATTGTATATAATATATATACCTATGTTTCATATTTGATGATATTAGGTATATATTTTATAATTTCTATACTTTTTTATTAAACTGCATTTTAAATTAAAAAAATATTTCATCCTATCAATCTTTGATTACTGCTTGATTTTAAATCTATCAAACGCTATTCATTTGTACTGTATATACCCATGTATAACACAAATTATATATTCCCTGTCTATGATTATATTTTATAATTGATTTATATATGCAGAAATTTTACATTATCGTTGAATTTTTTATTTAAAAATTGTGATTTTACATTGTTGATAAAATATAATATAACTTAAATTATATTTCAATTGATTTACTAGAATTGTAAAATACCTAAATAGTTTTTAAAATACTATTTATTTCGTCATCACCTACATATTTTGCCAATTTTTTTAAATAGAGTTTATTCTATAACAGAAGTAATAGGTACATATTTATATATTCTATTTTATTTCAAGTAATATATTACCATAGCAACAAATAATAAGATATTCTTCTCCAAACTTCGTTTTTCACAATCAGTTAACAACTATCGAGATATGCATATGCTCAACGAACCGCCACAGAATCTCAGTCAAGAAGAATGTGAGGCTCTCTGGGTCCAATTTCTATTTGATCTTGTCCTCGTCATTCGCGATGTCACCACTGAACGGGTTAAAAACTTTGTTGTAAGTAAACATAGCACATTCTTTCAATTTTTAATTTTTAATTTTCAAATTAAATCAATAATTGTCATTGTTTTTATTAAGCTGAAATGTGAAAACCGTCCTAACTTGAAGTGCTTCTTCAAATCAATGAGAAACTCAAAAATATTTTAAAATTCATAAAAACGAAATGAATATATTTGAAATATCAATAACACATATATATTATGTTTTATAATATATTCTATAATTATTTCCAAGTTGAAGGAGTTCCTCGAGTTAGAAAAGTGAACATGACTCACTGGATAGCAAAACCAGCTAAACCCAGGAGCAAGTCTTGATTTGAACGCTGGACCACTGTATTGCAAGTCTCACTGTCTAATAAAAAACTTCCGCAGCTCAAACTCCCGATACTACCCTGTAAACAACCATTGTAATATGTTTAATGTTCACATTGTATGGTCAAATAGTTCGAACATGAGGCTTGCGATCCAGTGGTACAACGTTCAAATCAAGACTATACTGGGTTTAGCTGGTATTGCGTCTAACACATTCATGTCTGTATTCATTATTATAATTTATTTAGCTCAGAGACCACTTCCAATTCATATTTATCAATAAAATTGGTCTATTTGTGGGATACGATGTGAACATTAAACATAGGTATTACTATGGTTGTTCACAGTGTAGTATCGGGAGTTTGAGCTGCAGAAGTTTATTACTAGACAGTGTGGCTTGCAATCCAGTGAGTCATACACGAATGTGAAAGATTAAATAAGCTTTACCACGCTAAACTTTTATGGAGTGATGGTCAAATGGTTAGAACGTGAGGCTTGCAATCCTGTGGGCCAGCGTTCAAAACATTGAACGCTGTAATTCTATAGATAAGAATAATAGATTAATTCTTATTATAACTTATCCAGCATCAGACATCGCTTCCAACTCATAATAATTAAAATTGATTCGGTTTTATTAATACATTATAAATAAAAGTAAATTAAATATGTAATAAATTAATTTTAAAACCATTTTGGTACAATATATCTCATTAGCTCATATTTATAAATACAAAACAATATAAATGTACAGATAATATTGGACACATTATTTCAAGTGTTCGACATTACCCGACTAAACAGGGTAATGTCGAAGATTTTGTTGACATTTAAAAAATAGACTATATATAGCGTAGGGCGGTAGTTATAATATAACCAAAATCATTTCAGTGGTTTATTTTGTTTAATTTAAAGCAAATTATTTATTTAAAAAAAGTAGATTCTATCGTTATATTCTTTATCAAATATTGTTGAATCAAAAAACCAACGTCACATTTAGTCAGGCAGAAGGCATGTTGGCATTGTTTTATAGTCAATACTTTTTTCATTGTTGATTTATGGGATATAAATGGATGAAAGTCGAAACAATTTATATTTGGGTAAATCCATCGTAAATCCAAATAGAAAAATATGCGAATAAATATCCTCATGGTTTATAAATAAATAAATAAACAGTATATATTCTTAAATAGGTATGCATCAAATGTAACGAACTTACTGTACTATACTGTTTATAATATTATTTAATGTTATTTATATTAATCTTTATGTAATTATATCCATTAATATATTTTTTCATAAATAATGTAACCTATTTTTAATTATTGACAATTACTATTGAGAAAATGCGTAGAATAACATTATTATAAATGTCATGTGTTGTTAAATTAAACAATAAATTGCTCAAATGTGATTATATGGAATTTTAATAATATATACATATACATATATGTATATCAATTTTAATTAACATAAGTATTATAATTTTTAATGAATAACTCAAGTATTTTTATTAAATTTTTCCTATTGTTTTACTTATGATATAACTTATATTACTTATTTGAAGAAAAAAACTGTTATAAACATTTTATTTTATTTTATATAATAGTTAAGCCGAATAAGTTTCAATATTCTTGATGAATCAATATATAAGTATTTTATTTTACAACATTTTTGACATTTAATATGTAACTATCCGTATTTAAAGAGTACCTATAGTGAGCATTTAAGTAATTTTAAACATGCATATTTCTTAAAGTATTTAAACAATATAAGGTATCAATATTTTAAAGAAAAATGATGCACAAAGTATTGTTGGCATATTGAATTAATGAATAATTAATTGTGTAATATCGACCTAATCGGAAACAAGAGATTTAAACAAGAAGCAACTGTCGTTAAATAGGTATTCACACAAATTGTCGTGTTTATTCTTTATAATTTCCTTCATACATAGAATATATATCGGCGAGTAAATATTGTCGATATTATTTCATACTATCCTGAATGAAAAGTTTTTAGAAAATATAAGGAAATGACATTTACTAATGTAAAAGTAGGTGAAGTTTCAAAACACTAATTTGGGCTCTATTAAACATCCGTACTTTATTAAAGTTTAATTTAAACTAAAAAGTATCACTTAGTTTGCTTCCTAGAACTTTAATTATATGTATATACGATTTTCAAATTTGAATTAAAATATTTGATTTAGAAATTTGAAATGGTTAGTTCCCTTGCTAAATTTTAGAAGACAAGTTATAATCAAGAATATATTTCCGCGTCTTCTTAACAGTAGATTACAGACGACGATAAAATCAAATTTAGGGTTTCATAAGAATGCAATAAGATCAATAATAAAATCCTTATATTAAGTAATAATACAAATGAATACGGATAAATGCGTAAGAGTGAGTAGGTAATGGAGAGGTAGGTATAAATCAAGTGTAGAACAGAATTGTAAAATTGTAAAACACTTAATTATCTAACTTTAGTCACTTTTACGCATTTATTTTACCGTGTTCATTGAGTCTTATTAAATAATCTTACTAATTTATTATCGATTTTTTTGTATTCTTATGATACCCTAAATTTGATTTTTTTATCGTCTGTAATCAATTGATGAGAAGACGCAAAATATATTCTTGATTATAATTTGCCTTTTAGAATATATTTATAGTTGGAATAAATTTTATATTCTATAGATAATGTTTTTTTGACTTAAAATTAAATGTGTCCAAATGATACATACATTCCGAGTAATCACGTTAACTATTCCAAAAAATTTTGTTTTCGTGTAGTATGCGTATTATCCTTAATTGAATTAAAATATCGTATTTACATTGTCAAAGGGGAACATTATGGTTGGCAGAATTAATTATTAAATATTTATTGAAGAAGAAATGGTGATTTTTTATTTAATTGCTTATTATCGATTTCTTATGAATTTTAAAAATAAATGAAACAGAACGTCTTTGAGATCAAATGATTGTAATAAAACACATATATTATAAATAACCAATAAACGAATAAACATCACTTTCCAGCAATACAAACAAAACAATTTTCTAAATTATGTCTATATATATTTAACAATAAAATGATATTTCTAACTCTAAAAACAGTATTGTCAAAGTATTGTCAATCATATGCCAAAAATTGTTCTTCCTATGTAGGAGTATATCTAATTTGTATTGAAGAATTAATGCATTTTCTTACTGAAGTATTACGTATACAGTTGCTGTTTCATAGACCTGTCCACTTATATAAAGAAAGGACAACCATATAGAGTAATTAAACACATTGATTCGATTATGTATACAGTTTAATACTGCTATATTGTTACCCTAAAGCTTTTGCAAGGTAATATTTTAAAAGCTGACATCAGTTAAGCAGTTTATGTATTAAAACAGTTTTAGATTTAAAGACAATAATTATTATTTTTCAGACAGCTTACTTAATCGATTGAATGTCTGAATTTGCTTTTAACATTAACTAAATAAAAATAGCATTACTACTTTTTCTTTACCTACATATTTACATACAATTAGTATGAAACCATACATCCACATGTATATAAATATTTAAAATATATATTTTGAAAACATAGTTTTAAGGTGCGTCTACATTATACGATTTTTTTTAGATTTTATTCGATATCGAACGAGTGTCGAATGAGATTTTATCATTCGAACAATCAGATTTTATAAAAATCAGACGAAATCGGAAATCGAAAGGAAAATCGAAATACTCTACTTTTATCGAATCGAAAGAAATCGAAAGTCTTGCGCTTGTCCTACTTTTAAACAAAAATTCATCAAGTAAATGAATAAATAGAATATAAAGGATTTTATTGAATTATAAATGTAGATAGAGTGCTTGCGTGGAATAAAAAAAATCAGCACAAAAACAGAAATATTTGCGGTTTGCTTCACTTGAGGAATTATCGAAAATCATCAAGGTTGAATGTAGGCACCATGATATATATCGGCAAAGTTTAGTATTTTATAGCATACATATAATTTATATCACTCGCCGACCATTTTTTGTAAGCTTAAGGTTTCTGAAATATGTTGTTGGACAGAAAATATCAGTGAGCAATATTGTGGATGGTGTACAAGATGATGCAACCTGTAAAAATGTATATATTCTGAAATGGTGATATGGATTCCATGAATCTCGTGTCTTCCTTCCTATATAGGAGCGACTTTTGTGTATATTACTTTTGAAAATATCTTTTAAATAAAAGAGCGATTAAAATACCTAAACAGTAAAACACTTTGAAGAAGAAAGAACTGCCGTTATACATACGATTAGAATTTAATGGTGCAGAGAGAAATTTAATTAAAAGAGATTTTTTAATTTGAATGTCAAAATCATTTTTACTAGAAGAAATAACTTTAAAAGAATGTATGTATATTGAAATTAGAAGAACAAGCAACTTCTTTACTCGAGTAAAGGAGCATAAATCTCATAAATCTGAAATAGACTGTCATCTTCTTTTTTGTAATTCTTGCTTTTCTAATTTCAATATAGATTCCTTTAAAGTTATTTTTTCTGGTAAAAATGATTTTGACATTCAAATTAAAGAATCTCTTTTAATTAAATCTCTCTCTCCACCGACCATTAAATTCTAATCTTATTTATAACGGCTGTTCTTTCTTCCTCATAGTGCTTTAATTTTTAGGTATTTTAATCTTTTAAATAAGCTGTCATGTTTAACTTAATCTTCCCCAATTCATATGCACTACGAATCTTTCTTCTTTCTTAACTATTTTTACACCATATTTTTTTATTATTGCACCTATTTTCTGTAAATAGGCTAAGGCTAATTTTTTTCTTTTTGCGAGAATAGATATCAAAAATTAAATAGAAATGAAATGTTATATGTATGTAGATACCACAATTGATTCGATAACAAGCTATCTTGATTTCTATAAATTGAATATAGGAAGAAGCTGATAAGTGTAAATGTCCCATACAAACATTAACACTAGAATTACTGTGGTGTCAAATTTTACAACGTGCATTATTGTTCTCAAAATGTAATATGTATATAACAAAAGCCGTTACACAGATGATACCTTATGACAATTACTCAATTGGTATGTAGTTTGAAAGTATATGGTGTATGCAGGTATAAGTGCTTTTGTCTTCTTGTAAAATACAGGATGCCCTAGAATTACTGTGGTGTCCAATTTGACACCATTATGAAAACATGCAATATATTAAGATTCATTTGATGTAAGTAGACTTGCGATCGATATATTACTCACTTTCTGAACTACCAGGGAAAGATAAACAAAAATGTGTGTCTTCTTAGCACGATGCATGATGCACCACATGTCGACACTACTCAAAAGAAAAAGCCAGCAGTCATTCACTTCTACTACAATGAAAACAAGGCTCGTATTTACGTGTTTGACCAGATGTCCCGACTAGTGTTCACTGTATTTCGTGTCGCTGGCCGCTTGCAGTGTTGGACAACCTGCTGGACATCGCTGCCATAAATGAATGGATCGTTTTAAAGAAGAAAACTAATAGTCAATATATCGACAACAATTCATTCTACAGCTCATCAATAATTAATCTACGCCAAGCTGATATTGTGGCTCCAATTCCACCTGTTCCACCTGTTCTACCGCCTTTTGCCATTCAACCAAATCTGCTCAAACGCAAGCTCCACTTTCTGGCTGCCGCAACAATACCGCCTCAATCTGCAAATTCTGCTCAAAGACGATCCCTATATCTAGTTGCTCGTCAAACATGTGCGAACATGTGATTATATCTACTTATTGTTTGACTTGCTATATAGACTCCTTCCTATATATCGAATGATATACGTTTTCTTATACTTCGTATTGCTAATTAATATTAGGTATGTTTCCCTTTGGAAAATATTACTTATTTTTATGCCCTTCTACAGACTTATGCAGAAAAATAAAACACTAGTGTCATTTTCGACATCATAGTAATTCTAGGTATAAATTTTTTTTCAGTAATTCTAGTGTTTTAAAATAAAATGATTTTTTATTGACAAAAATATAGCGCGATGTATATGAAATCAATAAGAGTCAAACCTCTATGTTTAGTTAATCTATGAAAGAAACATCTTGTAGTTTTATTTTTTTAATTTATTTAAAAATATTCAATGCAAATTAGTTAAGATACTCAGTTGAGCTCAGTTGATTATATTGTAAATTTGAATACTGTCAAATTATTTATAGAATGTATGTCACATGGATTTGCAGCATTTCTATACAATATTTCATTTTTGAATTATGTACATCCCTAATTATTGTTACCACCTTCATTGTGCAGGACTAACTTCAGATATGTCTATAATAATTTGTTTTTGCACCTAAAAGGTTACTAATAGTAAACAACATTGGTTATCGTTTTCTAAAGTTGAATTAAATTAATAATAAAAATATGAAATACTTTTTAATAAGTATGAAGCGCGGGTAATTATCACACTGTAATAATACACATGAGTAAAACATTAAAAATTGTTTTAATAATTGAGTTGATAACTTTGAATTTTTAGATTATATTTCCAATTGAAATGTACAGTAGAAAGCATTTTGATAAACTATAGAGTAATAGATTTTTTTAACTTTCAGATGCAGTTTCAGGGCTTTGATCAATGTTTTCCAAATATTGATCCTACAATCGACAGAGACCATGTAAGTTTATTTTTTTATTAATGTGTAATTTTATTGGTTATGCAAAGACTAGTATTGTATCAAATCAAGCAGTTGTAGTATTTCTATATATGGAATTGTTTCCATGTGCTTTTAATGTTTTATATTATGTCCGATTTACTTTAGGAAGATTTATTAATTATCAAAGCAGTTGCCATTTATTTCATCAGCAGATCAGATAGACGAGTATTATTTTATTTTTACGAATATTTTTTTACGAGAAAGTTTAAATTTTATTTTTGAATCTTACATAGCAGTTGGATTTTAGTAAAATTGAAATTTACAATACATAATTCAATTTTAAGGGATTATTTTTAAAATTTAGATTGCTGATATTTTTATTAACCTACTCGTATATGTTAATAGGCCTATATATATCCTAAATGATTAAAACTAATAATTATGTATGTGTTCATAAAATGGTAATAGTAAAGCACATACAAGTAAATTAATCTATAAGAACTATTACTATTGTAGAAAATATTGTACGAAAATCCCACCAAAAAAGAATATCAGCAGTTTCTTACTCTCTTTATTTATTTAGTTAATCTAGTTTAATGAAATTATTTATTTACTAATAACATTAATTGATAGTATAGGAATATACATATAATGTATGAGTGAAATGTTGTCTCTCTAGAATGTGAATGTAGGCAGGCATTTTGAAACATTTTAACAAATATAATAGTAAATTTCGTTTATTAGATAGGATGTATTTTACAACACTGTCTACATGATTATTATTATATTATTGTTTTATAGAAGTAATTATTCCATTAGGTAACATATGTACGTTAATCATAATATTGAGTTATTACTTTTTATATTCATAATCGTACACTTCATTTTGGGAAATATCGGAAGCAACAAAAACAACGGGAAATCGTGTGTAAATTATATTCCTCTCAATAATTTTCATGCGCAACTACTACACAGTACACTTCTACAGATTGAATAAATAGTCAAAGTTAATATAGTATAGTATACTACAATGAAAGATTCAATATAAATTTGTTTCTAATAATACTTCCCTATTATTTTATCTTTCATTGCAATCTATATGTATGTATATATTAACTTTGATAAATTTGTCGACCTGTATAGCAGGTGCAAAACAATTTGCGTGGATAATAAACTTTATCAAAGATTTTCCGTATTTTATTTTCTATACTTTATATTTTTATGCTTGGGCATATCATCCGTTAGATAGGTAACTATATTGTATTAGTTTAGTATAATATATATAAATATTTACTGCAATATAATAAAATTAAAATGTAATCAACATTCATTAATTTTCTGTATATTATTAAACTATTTACGAAGTACACAAATATATGTATGCATGTATTTATGCAACGAAATCAGGATTTAATATAGATATACATAATACTTAATATTGTCTTATTATATAGATAATATAATCTACCATATTTTCATATTTCCCCTATATTTTTTTTAAAGTCATGACTATTGAAAAAATGAAAGCTACACATTTGTCTTTAATATAAAATGCATACATCGTTCGAAGAAAAAATACGAATATCAGAATAATGCATGACACTATAAGTGTTGTGTTTATAAAAGAAACACAAAATAGTTGAAAGCTTGAAGTTATAACATATGTCAAATATAATATAGAATAGTGTTTTTTAAGTACCTAATGCAAATGTTAGAACTATACTATGTGTTATTATAAATGTTTTTATATTTTACAATTTGTGTTCAGTGCCTCACCTCTCCAAACAGCGATCGGGATATAGATATATAATGTGTTATTTATAACATAGAACCAGTCTAATACAGTGATATGCTGATGTCTTTCAAAAAGTTATTACTTTGTACCTATATTAGAAAATTGATGCATAATATATATAGCACTTAGGGAATTTAAAATTATATAAACTACATTAGAAAGATGTATTATCATAAGAATGCGTTATTATATGATGTTATCCAAAATATAAAACCGGGTGAGAATGTCTTTAGATAGATATATGTATATTATGGATAATTTGATATATCGAAGATATTGGTTATAATTTTGAGTATCAAAATCTTTGATTTTATAAAACAATGTTTTGCTTTTTGCAATATGTAATATATTAAATACTATTGGTACTGTTTAATATACGAATGCACAATTTATGTATATTTATAAATACATGCATGAACTAACTAAAACATTGCTTAATCAAAATATGTTCATAATTTTTCAAAGAATTAGTTACAGTGCTTATAATAATACAATGTCATAATAAATTCCAAATAATATATGTTTTCCAGCATATTCTGATTTTGAGTAACAATCAATGTGCAGTAAAATTAAGCAGTAAATTAAATATGTAAAGAGGACAGACAACAAAAAATAGTTTCCCTTATAGTTTACTTTCCTGGATACTCCAATGTCTCAAATATTTCTGTAAAAAAATGTATTTCGTAAAGGTTTTTTGAAATAAAAGAATCCACTGTTTTTAATATTTATTTTTCGCTGAATAAACCATTATGAATTTTAAAAGGTGATTAACATGTTATATTAATCAAAACAAAAAAATAAAGCCAAGAAACGATCTCCTTGAAAACAAATTTTTAAACTATTGATAATATGTTGTTCAGCCATTAAAAATTGGTATAAATAAGGCGCCATGAATTAACTGTTACAATGTTTTTTTGCTAAAAAATGCATATATTTAATAATATATGTAACATATAGGTATATTAACTATAACATTCATGAACATAATAGAACAACTTCTGAATAAATTATTGGCAATGGTACATTTTTACAGATGCAATGAAACTCCCATGACAATCAATTGTTGGTACCTTTTTGTATAAATTTCTTCAAGCTGAATTACGCATAATCATTATTATGTAAATTTTGTTTTCAAGGAGCTATTATAGTTTCTTGGCTATTATTGCAAAATATGACTAGCCAAATTGTGTAATGCATTAAACGTAAACAATATTCCATAAATGTAATACAAAATTTGAAATATAACAAAAAAATGCTGATACTTTTTACATAAGGCATCGCTCGTTTGCTTAATTTCGATGATAACTATCTTTATAATAATATAGCAATAGCCTTTATTTTACTTATGTAATATTGCAGCACCGCAAAATTTGAATTTTGATGCTATTAATAAATTGTTAAATATGTTATGATTGCAATAAAAATTCCATTGACTACAATATAGTAATCATAATTTTGATTTTCTATATTTTCTAGATATTGAATAATTTAATCTGATGTTGATTATGTTATTCAATATCTATGATTGCAATATATGTATGATTTATGACGAGTAGGTTGCCTAAGGTGCAGCTGCATTAAAGTTACATTTTGTTTCTTACCACTGCACAATTATGCTGATACCAAAAATTAATATTTTAATGCTCTCTATCCTGATTTATTATCGGTCAAAAATTGGATTATTCTTCTGAGCATTATTGACTAGAGCCGCTATTTTATCGTCGGATAAAATTGATTTAAGTCCGATAAATGAACAAAAAAGTTTTTGAAACATTTAAAGTCTAAATGTTTTCTAAAGTTAATGTAAAAAACGTGATAGCAACTAAACTGGTTAATTATATAACTGCTTTTTGATAGTATTGTATTTTAATATTGTATCGCCTCTTCTCAATGACACATACTTCTTCTGATCGTTAAGATTTTAAAAATATATATTAGTATGTTTAGTTTATATTTTTATATGTACCTATATAAAAAGTTTCAATAGTTATACCTGGGACCCGTTTCATAAAACTTATCAGTCTGATACTTTTCGTTTTATGAAATGCTAGACTGATAACTATCAGTACTGATAATTTTTTTTAAACGGGTCCCTGGCTTTTATAAAAGAATCCAAACTTGAAACACTAATGCATCTCTATTTTTATTTTTTTATACTTCGATTTTATGTTTTGTTAAAATCAGTGTATACAGTTTACCCAGCTAGCATAAACCAAATATGCTTACATACACGTATACTAATTTCATTTTATTTTAGCTCTGTATCGGAATCATATCCATGCTGAAAGTGATCCGTGACTCTTTTCTACTCCGACAAGTCCTCCGTATGCCTCCCAGTCTCCATCAGAACATTGTGATCCAGGATCGTCATCAACTCACAAGCACACAAAATCAGCAGCTACTCAATTTCACCCGCAGCAGTGATGTCCTATCACACTCGAGCCCACACGCTAATTCCAATAATGATTCACCCACTAAGGCCATGAGCAAAAGGTCAACTGTTCTTGTCAATAAGGCGGCCTCTAGCTCCATGCTTTCCGAGGATTCGCCATTATGTAAGTATGTGTAGAAACCAATAAGAGAATGTATCTGTATTATTAGATAATTTATTTTTTGTTATCATTTACTTCTATCACGGAGAGACATCACATGACCCGTTTCGACCTTATTAAGTATCATCAACCTGGAATAAACGACTTTAAATTACTACAGACATGCTAACCATTTTGCAATTGACTCTCGTGCTAGAATGAAATCATTTAACCAATTTTAGAACTCTGCAGCTCTCATACTACTTTTCAGTAAGGTGTACAACACCACTTCAACACTATAAAGAGTAGAATAAACCAATTGAGAGAAATTGCGGGACTGGTCAGCCTGAAATTACAGATTTCTGAGTGCTAAATTACTAAAAGCGCTGCCGAGTACTAAATTTGGTTAAGTGAATTATGCGCATGTATATAAACCTACGGCAGTAGGTTGTTAGCTCATGCAGCTCATGCGAGCAACCTACGTACAGAGGGTATATTAGAATACTACAAGAACGGTCATTGTTTCAACCGCTACCATTTAAAAACAAATTTATATTTTGAAATGATTTAACTTCTATCTTAGAGCGCCGCCGAAAATGTATCAGTGAGTCAATTTGCAACTTCATGACTATTATAGAACTCAAGATATCAAGGTGCAAACATCGACTTTTTTCGTCATTATTCTTCTTATTCTAATTCTAATTCTTCTTCTTCTTGTTCAGACCCAATAACATACCCTAAACTTTAATCAATTTTGATGAAATTTTCAACATATATTGGAAATGTCCCATATATGAGAAAAATAACATTTTTACATAGCAACCGTTGCTAGGGGCCTAGATTTTGCATAGCAACCACTGTTTACCTATCTTACATATTATAAAAATAGCTCACTTTAGCGTAAAATAGACAGCTATCTATTTGTTTGGTACAAACAAAACTTATAATGTGAGAATCACCATAAAAAACTAAATAAAAATAAGGTTGGCTCTTTTAAAAAATTCAAAACATAGTGATACACTAAGTGTAAACAAAATGATAGGATTTTATCCAAAATTGCACTACAATTATTTTTAGCGATAAGTACTAAATA